>LPNX011074612.1:11179-84450 GCA_001517045.1 Pseudotsuga menziesii
AGAAAAAATATAAGATAATGAGGAAAAGGAGGAAAAAACCCTAAACAAGCTGCCCTAAACCATATGGTTTCCAAAACCATGGGCCAGCACTCCACCACCAAAAAACTATAAATAAGTGGTGGAGACCCCTCATTTCATATCCATTATCATAAGCATCCTGCCTCTGCCGAAATTATTCTCGAAACCCTAGCTTACCATCAAGCTACTTTCACCATTGAGAACTCTTTTTGGCCCATTTCCACCACCGGAGAAGGAAAGGAAGCAGCTTGGAGCTCGAAGCCATTGACATCGGATTAGCGCAACGGACTCCACCAACCTCCTCATTGGAGGTAATACCAATAAAAACCATTATACATTTCTTTACTGTTTTTGCTTCATGTTATTTACTTTTTACCGCTTTTTCTTCAAGAACGTAGTTAGATTAATCTTTGTTTCAGTTTATCTTTATTTGAACTGCTACTAAGGATTCCAGATTCCTTAGTAGGTGCTCATCAGCACAAGCTAGGGTGAAAACCCTAGCTACACTCCCCTCAGACATCCCTAAGTTTGAAAGGAAGGCAGGGGAATGCCCCCAAAACCATAACATGACGTTTCAGCTATGGTGCTCATCAAACATCATCGTAAATGATTTGATTATACTTAGACTATTCCAACGCACCCTCACAGGTGTTGCAGCCAAGTGGTACATTGATCTTCCATAAGCCAAGTACCCATACTTCAACTCCTTGGCCTTTATGTTCCTACAATATTTCCAGCTCCCCGTCAAATATGTTGGAGTGGAAATCTTGCTATTTTGCTATGAAAACACTGTGACCCACATCACCGACCACATCCATGAGTGCGGGCAATGTCGCACATGTGCAATATCAAGCTTGATGAAAGGATCTTCCTGGACCAGTTCTTGAAAACCTTGCTACAACCTATAGCCAAGGACTTCACTTTCAAACATCCCCAAAGAGAGGAAGAGGCCATCTTAAAGGCCCAATAGTTTGACCTCATTTATGCACAGTCTAGATACCTCTATAATGTAATTCCGGATGCTCCCCATACAGGCACCTCCTACTGGGATGCACTAGGGGAATCTCATGCTACAGATGGCATCATAGGTTTTGTCTCCCACCGAACTCAGCACCATCCGACACCCCCTATGATTCCACCGCAACCAAGCAACACCCCTAGTGATGCGTACCCAAACCAAACTCTAGAATATGCAAGAATGATGTCTCAGTCTAGAGCTACGACCTCTTATGCACAACCTGCGCCACAGCAGGAGAACCATGCACCTAGTTGTCTAGCATAACAATATGTGGGACAAATTCCCACATTTGTAGCACCTCCACCCCCCCAAGTCTACTATGCACCACCTGTGGAAGCCACTCAAGCCCCCGCCCCCACTCCACCAGCACCTTTGGGACAGGTGTTTGCATAGCAAAACCGTCCCAACCAGCCAACCCCCAATAACCAACAAGGGAAAGCCAGAAATAACTGAGCCCGAAAACAAGGCAACAATCAACCATAGGGAAACCCTCCCAACAATGCCGGGGAAAACTAACCATCCCAAAATACTCAGCAACCAAATGCACCTAGACACAACGCCCCGTTGCACACAAATCAACCATGCAAGTTGTGTGAGGTCTATGGGCACTATACACATGAATGCCCCTTCATGGGTCACAGCATGCAGGCCATTCACTACGAGGTTCAACATGCTACCAATATGGTAGCACTAGCTCAACCCAACCCAACACCACTAGGACCTCCACTTATGGTGCTCCAAAACCCATTACTATTCCAAAGACTAGTAGCAACTGCACCAACTCCCAAACCCAATAACAACACCCCAGGGGCACCTCTGACAGCAAAAACAAGTGTTTATCACCTGCTATCCATGACAACTGAAGAGGTTAGTTTGTAGACTAGAAAAATTAGTACGAAACTAACACCAAACTAGTTGACCCATTAGTAGCATCCACGTCCAAAATAGCCAATGCACCTCTTCAATTACCTCCTTTTCCTATGCGCCCCCCCATATGGTGGGTGGCAAAGAACATCACAGCTAGTCACTGTAAGTTACAGAATCATGGATGACTTGGACCAAACACCTATGTCCATGTCTGCCCTTAAGGTACTCAAAACTTTCCCAGCGCAACGAAAGCCCTTACTAGCCACCCTCAGTGTTGTAGGCCCCTCTGACTCGAAGTTGATCACATTCAACAAAGAGAACGGAGAACCGTGTATGCCATCAACCATCACCTTCCAAATCCCAGTATCCATTGGGAATTCAGTTGTGCACCAGTACATAGTGAATGAGGGGGCATCCACATGTGTTATGTCAAGCTTAGTCTGGAAGAAGCTTGGATCCCCAATTCCACAACCATCCTCTCCTACTCTATGGGCTTATGATGACCACCCCACTAAACCCCAAGGAATCCTCCCTCATGTCCCCATCACATTAGCTGGGAAAATAGTACTGATTGACATAGAGGTTGTCAATGCTGATTTGGACAATAAAATTCTCCTCAGAAGAAATTATATGTACGCCATGAGAGCCATAGAATCAACTATTTTCCGTCTCATGATGTTCCCCCATGAAGGTAAAGTCATGACGGTTGACCAGCTGAATTATCACGATCCGTAAGGGTTAACTACACCATCCAATGTTATCCCTACAATCAACACCATTGATCTGCAAGGGATAACTACACCCACCAATGTTATCCCTGCGGTCAACACCATGGTTGACAACATACCAGCCTCCCCATTGTTGAATGTGGGCCCTGGGTTATTTTCTGATACTACAATGATGGCTTCTTTCCCCTTAGTGTCACCACCATTGACACCAAAATGAGACTGTGGATTTGTGCATGCTCTCATCCAGCACTGCTGAACCCAAAAAATAATCACAGTGACAGCCCCAACTGCAACCACAACACCGTCCATAGCCATAACATCAACAGCAGCCAAAACATCATTCGTAGCTGCATCATTATGCGTAGCTTCAACTACAACTTCAACCCCACATGCAACCATTAGGGAGTTATCTGGGCTCTTCCCTAGTCCACACAATTCCCTTCCTATTTCCCCTGTAGGGTGTCATGAGTAAGCCAGTAATGGCTACCTTAAACTTCCCCAATTTCACATTGGGGATTCCCATGTGGTACCTTGATCTAATGGCCCAACCTTTGATGCCCCAGGTAGTCTTAACACCTGTGCAACCTATTGAAGTCAAATATCATCCTCCACTTGGCCCACAAAAGCCAACCACCGCACCCGCACCAGCACCCACACCGCCCCATGCCAAAAGGGCCAAGGCCAAAAACGTGAAAGCTACCATTGAACCTCGACAGATCCTACCTTGTACTGGCTATGAAGAACATGGCCATCCAACTTAGAAATGCCCTAATATTCCTATAATCTGCACACACCTGGACATCATGGATACAATAGAAAACCTCCCTGTGATCGAGCTCCCAAGTGGGATAATAGTGAAAAACAAGTCATTGAGAAAAAACCATGCCTATTCACTTTGAGGATTGAATGGACACTATTCTCACCACTTCCAGGACTTGTCTGAGTTTCAAACAAATCTAGACAACCTTTGATAGCATGCCCTGGAATCTAATATCACTCTGATTGGAGAAGTCCATTGCCCACCTCCTTCTTCAGACACGATGTCCATCTACATGATGTCCAGCTCCATAGACCCCCTTATCTCCACCGTCATCGATGGTCAATTAGACCTGCCTCTTTGTTTCTTCTGTAATGATGAGGAGATACTTGAGCCTTAACCACCCCAGAATACCCATAGTACGACATGCACCATTGCTCATTCTTCCTCCCCAAAGAACTGGTGTCGCAGTATGACCAATTTTATGTGGAAACAAAAGATTTCATTCATGGGAAATTCGACTGGTTCAATAACCCCATATCAACACTAGATGCCTTCGAAGAAGGGAACATTTCCAACATCTCACCAACCATCAAAATCAACATCTCAACCAATCCTGAGGTTGTTGACGAGATAATGTTGGGGGCATCTTACTCCTCGGAAGAAGTCACTTCTTACAAAGCGCTCTTCCAAGAATTTCATAACATCTTTTCCTGGTCCTACACTAAAATGCCCGGGTTGGATCCATCCATTATGGAATGCCACATTGACACTTGGCCTAATGTGGCCCTCGTGCACCAAAAGCAATGGCCCATCCATCCCTCCAAAGCTATCGTGGTTAAAGCTGAAATCGAAAAGTTGCCCACATCTGGCTTCATTTACCCCATTGCATACACCACTTGGGTTTCAAATCCTGTTACCATGAATAAAAAAGAGGGTACCATCCATGTTTGCACAGACTTCCATGATCTAATTGGTGCATGTCCCAAAGACAACTTCCCAACTCTCTTCATTGATTCAATCATTGATGCATGTGCCAAGCATGAGGTATTTTCCTTCATGGCCGGCTTTTCTGGATATAACCAAATTTAGATCCAGAAAGAAGATTGTTACAACACTACATTCACAACCTCATGGGGCACATTCTCCTATCGAGTAATGCCCTTTGGTCTGAAGAATACTGCAGCCACCTTTCAGCATGCCATGACACACTGCTTCCGCGACCTCATCCACATCATGTTGGTCTATATTCACAACCTTATTGCATGGTCACAAAAGCAAACACAACACATAGATCACTTGCGGCAATCCTTCCTACGATGTCGCAAGTACAAAATCTGCTTGAACCCTTTCAAGTTCATTTTCTGTGTCCCAATGGGTCATCTCCTAGGGTTCATCATGTCACACAAAGGAATGACTGTTGACCCCTTGAAAGTCCAAACCACTTTCCCTCGAACGTCACCTCTTTAATTGACGAAAGTTCATCTTGTAATATATTCTTGTCACTCTTTATTTTACACATTTTTTAAAGTGAAGTCTCATGTATTACTTCCTTCCTTGCTCTAGATGGATCTTACCTCGGATCGGTACATTGGATTTGTTGATGGAGTAAGCAGATGGTCTCCAAACCTTGCCTCGACTCCATGGGTCATACACTCCAAACCAAACCTTGCCTTGGCTCCATGGGTCATCTACTCTAAACCAAACCTCGCCTCGGCTCCATGGCTCAATGACTTGTTTCTTACTGTTGGCACACTTGGAAGCTCAACCATGGGGAGATTTTTGGTTGTATCCATGGTGTCCAAATGCACACAGATTATAGGAATCTTAGGGAAGTTCTGAGTTGGATGGCCCTTTTCTTCGCAGACGACGCAAGGCAAGATCTGTCAAGGTTCAACAGTACCTTTTTTGTTCTTTCCCCTGGCCCTTTTTGGGTGGGGCAGTGCGGGTGCAAGTGCGGTGGTTGGTTTTTGCGGGCTGGGTGGAGGATGAGACTCGACCAAAATGGGTTGCACAGGGGTTAAGACTACTTGGGGCATTAGTGGTTGAGTGGGTGGATCAAGATACCACACGAGAATTACCAATGTAAAGTTGGGTAGGTTTAGGGTGGCCATTACTAGCTTGCTCATGACACCAAGAGGGGGAAAGAGGAAAGGAATTGTATGGACTCAAGAGGAGCCCAGATAACTCACTGATGGTTGTATGTTGGGATGAGTTTATGGTTGAGGCTGTGGATGATGTTGTAGCTACTATTGATGTTGTGGCTACAGATGGTGTTGTGGTTGCGGTTTGGGCTGCAATTGCGGTTCTTGTTTGGGTGCAGTGGTGCTAGATGAGAGCATGCACAAGTCCACAGTCTCGTTTGATGTCAGTGGTGGTGACAGTAAGGGGAAAGGATCCATCATGGTGGTATTGGAAAACAACCCAGGGCCCACATTCAAAAATGGGGAGGCTTGTATGTTGTCAACCATGGTTTTGACTGCAGGGATAACATTGGAGTGTGTGGTCATCCCTTGCGGATCAATGGTGTTGATCATAGGGATAACATTGGCGGGTGTCATTAGCCCTTGTGGATTGTGATAAGTCAATTGATCAACTGTCATGATTTTTCCTTTGTGGGGAAACATCATGAGACAAAAGACAATTGACGCTACCGCTCTCATGGCATACATATAACTTCTTCCTAGGAGAAGGTTACAGTCCAATTGAGCATTGAAAACCTCTATGTTAATAAGAACTGTCTTCTCGGCTAATGTGATGGGGACATGGGGGAGGATTCCTTGGGATTTAGTGGGATGGCCATCATAATCCTGTAGATTTGTGGAGGATGGTTGCAAAAATGGGGATCCACGTTTCTGCCAGACTAGGGTAGACATAACGCACGTAGATGCCCCTTCATCCACTATGCACCGGTGCACAACCAAATTCTAGATAGACACCGGGAATTGAAAGGAAATGGTTGATGGAATTCACAGTTCTCCATTCTCTGTGTCGAATGTGATCAACTTGGAGTCAGAGGGGTCTATGGCCCCAAGGGTGGCTAGTAGGGATTTCCGCTGCATTGGGAAAGTTTTGAGTACCTCAAGAGTGGACATGGCGGTAGGTGTTTGGGACAAATCATCCACGATGCTATAGCTGACATCAGCTCTAGCCGTGGCGATATTGGCAACATGGTGTATGGGGGGAAGGGGAAAGGGGGTAACTAAAGAGGTTCATTGAATGTTTTAGACGTAGATTCCGCTGATGATTCAGTAGGTTCATTTTTGGTTCTGTATTGATTTCATTTAGTTTGTAGATTGACCTCTTCAGTTGTCATAGCTAGCAAGTGGTGGACACCTGTTTCTACCATGGGAGGTGACCCCGGACCGTTGGGATTGGGTTGGGCACAGGGTGTGGTTGCCACCAATCCTTGTATTGGTAATGGGTTTTGAAGCGCCATAGGAGGATGTCCTTGTGGTGCCATGTTGGGTTGGGCTTGGTCAGTTGTGTTGATGGCATGTTGAACCTCGTTCCTAATGGCCTACATAGCGCGACCCATGAAGGGACACTCGAATGTGTAGTTCCCAAAGACCTCATAGAGTGTGCATGGTTGGTTTGCATGCAACGGGGCGTTGCGTCTCGGTGCATTTTGTTGTGGAGGATTTTGGGCTGGCCATTTTTCTGTGGCATTATTGGGAGGGTTTTGTTGTTGACCACCTCCCCGTGGTTGATTTTTTCCTTAGTTGTAGGTCCGGTTATTCCTAGCTTTCCCTTCTTGATTATTGGGTGCTAGCTAGTTGTGATCATTTTGTTGTGCAAAAAATTGTCCCAATGGAGCAGGTGGAGCAAGGGTAGGGGCTTGAACTGCTTGCACTGGTTCTCTATAGCAGATTTGGATGGGTGGTGGTGCCATAAATGAGGGCATTTTTCTCACATATTGTTGTGTTGGCCAAACCAAGGCCTGAGCCTACTACGGTGGTGTAGGTTGTGCATAAGAAGTTGTGGCTACGGACTGGGACATCATTCTTTCATAGTTCGAAGTTTGGTTTTGGCAAGCAACACTAGTAGTGTTGCTTGGTTTTAGTGGTACTGCAGGTAGTGTTGAATGGTGCTGTGGTTGGTGAGAGATCGAGCCTATGATTCCATCTGCAGCATGGGATGCCCCCAGTGCATCCCGGTAGGAGGTGCCTACATGGGGTGTGTCTAGAATGATGGTGTAAAGGTATCCAAACTGTACATAGATTAGATCAAACTATTTGGCTCTCAAGATGGCCCCCTCTTGAGATTCGAGATGTTCATATGTGACATCCTTTTCTATAGGTGGGAGTAAAGTTTTAAGGAACCAAACCAGGAAGATCCTGTCATCAAGTTGGATATTACACAAACTAAGACATCGCCACCACTCATGGATGTGGTTAGTTATGTGTGTCACGGTATTTTGGCGGAAAGATAACAAGATCTCCACCCCTTCATCATATCTGACGGGGATTTGGAGTGTCATAACCCCAAAATTTCACAAAAAATAAAATTTTTTGATGTAACATAAATTTTTTATAGTCACATCTTGTTAACTACTAGAGGTTAACAGATAAATGAAGCAGTTAACAAACTAATGATTAACTTAAACACATACAAATTAGTACTATTATAATTTTGATATGTTATGTACATAATCTGCATTAAGTTGTTTCTAGCTACACTAATAGTTTGATTTTGTCAAGTAGGTGAGGAGTTACTTTCTAACTAGGGCTTACTTAGCGATTGCTAAATTACCTGGATTTTTGGATCTTACAGGCTTGACAGGTAAATTTTGAACCAGTAAGAGTTTATTAGGGTGTTAATCTAGATATACTTCTTTTAGCATAAATATACTGCTAGAGTAAAAGTTTGCTTAATAGAATTCGAGGATATTGCAAGGTAAAGTAACGTTTCTTTTACTTGTTTTGCAATTGTAACAGTATTTTAAAATTCATGTCGTAAAGATCAATACTATGCCCTACTGATTGTATTTTATCAGAATGACTGCTATTTTAAATATATCTTTTTTCCATCTATACGTTACATTATTTACCAGTTCTTCATAGAGCTAACGATTTAATGTATCAATACTCTTACTGAAAATAGGAGCTTATTGTTGTTGCTATTTACAAACTTTTCAACACTGCTTATATGTATGGAAAAGGACCTAAGGCCTTTTAAGAAAACAATCTTACACAAAAATATTAGCTTTACCTTTAATTAAGCTTCAGTAGAGGAAGTTTATCCACTTATTACTGCATTATATTTATAATTGATCATTTGCATAAATTCCATCAAGTTGTGATTTCTAACTTCCAAATTTCTTCATGACATAAGTTATGTGACGAAATTACATTATCATATTATTTATTCAAGAATTGTAGTGATGCTATTTGTTTTCTTAGATGGTTTTACTATCTTTTTCTATCAAGACTAAGCTATTCTTGATTTGATTCATTTGGAACTTTGGTTACTTATGGAGACCAAACAATTACAACTTCCATGAAGTTCACCTTACTCTTAGTACTATAGACTTCATACAAAAGTAAGAATTTATTCTAGAGTGTAAATACTTTTTATATACACAATGTTAATTTATAAACTAGATTCTTACTACTAGCCTTACATAAATACTAATTCTAACATCATGGTCTTGATATATATAATGTATGAATAAATGATTATTGTCGGACAATTGTCTTAATAGCAAGGGAATATACCCTACTAGGTATTTGTCCATAGTTATTATTTTACCATCGAAAGATTTCATTGTTTACATAAGACAAGGGATAATGATACCATAAAATCTCACTAATCAAAATAGTTTGACTTAATGTTTATCATTGATACGTTATGTTTTGAATTTGCATAGTATATTATCATTGTGATCATTGTGTAGATTATTAACAATAATTCGATTCCTGACAATGCCGTGGAGACTATACAACTCGACCCACTATGGACTGAATAAATTTGTGGACACGTGGAACATTCACCACTGTGCATTGCATAACTTATAAGCTCACCATGCAACCCTAATTCTTATTTTTCATTGAGGGTTTTGGTATCTGCACTGTTGGGTTCAATGCAGCCATGAGGGCTCACTGTTGCTCATCTCCAGCTCCATAGTTTGTGTAAAGAGGAGTGTTTCCACTATACTGTAAGGGTTGTGAAGTTCACAACTCGCATTTGGTGTTTTTATTCCTGCATATAATACTTTGTTGTGCGTGAGGTTAGTTTAGCTCTATCAGTAATTTTTAAATTTTGTTTTCTTTTGTGGCCATTGCCAAGTCTTACTCCTATTCCTGTCGTCAGTGTAGCATGTACTGTGAGCTCTGTCAACTCTTTCACTAGTGAACATGAGGGTTTTGGGTTGTTCATTGTGCTGCTCATGGTGTGGGCTCAAATCCTCCTTGGCTTCCAAATCTTTCACTTCCAAGTAAAGAAAATAATCTTATAAATATTATAAGCTTTAGAAATTACAATTACAGTTATAAACTCAGATTATAACCAAGATTCGATCTTCACTTGTAGGTGATGGTTCTCCTTTTCATTTGCAAGAATCCTCTTCATGTTTGGATTGGCATCAAGTCCTACGGGTAAGCACCGGTTACAATGGGGAAAAAACCTTCTTGTACAGACTTAGGGAAACAAAATGGTTTCGGTTGGGAAGAAGTCATGACCTCAGTTCCTCCAGTCTTGGGATGTTTGGTATTTAGTTTTTAAGATCGGTTTTTCATTATTAAACCCTTACATATAGCAGGGTGGCTCCAGCATTCAATGCCGTGACTTGTACTACTATTTTCTTGACTTACAAAGCATTTATAGTAATGTAGGTTTTGATAAATTGAATGTTAGTTTTGTTTTTAAAATCCCATGCCACAATGTTGGGTACACTGGCCCTGAGCTGGGTGTTGTAATCTAGTTAAGTTTATAGCCTTATGGCCTGTTAATGTAATACATTGGGTTTTTCTTTAAAACAGATTTTAATTTGAGCTCTGTCGCATTCTTGTATATCTTGACTCTGTGTACATTAGGTTCTTCCTATTTGACTGTTAATGAAGAACATTACTATCTAATATCTTTTGTAAATAGTTTATTGTTATTATAAGACTGTAAGGTTGTAGTGCGTAATTTATAATATTTATTTACTTGTTCAGATTATACAACTAAGGTTTTTCAAAAATGAAACCATTGTCTATATGAGTTCTTCAATGTATTAATGATTAGCTTCTACTATTTGTTAATTTGGATAAATTATTATTACAGATGTGTTGTGTAAATGTACATTCATTTTTAGTAAGGACTGTAATAGTTTACAGTAGACTAAAAGTTTATTTTAATAATTATCCAAGTAAATGGTTTGTAGCTTAGATGTTTTATTTATAATATTTAAAGAACTTGGTTAGGGGTTTGACCTTGAAGTTTCACAATTACAAGTATAAGCCTATTTAATATTTATAAATAGTTTCTACATAGATATTATTTAGTTTTATACTAGTTATTAATTATATTTTCATTTCTTTTATTTACTAAACTTTCAAGTAGGAATTACTCATAGTTTTTGAAATGATATAGAATAGATTTTGTAACTCAGTTTACTCTTTATAATTTAAGTACTTTTAATTATAATCCTATTTAGTTTATAATAAATATAAGTCCTAGATTTTGTTGATATTGTTATAAAATAAACTATATGATTAGCAGCTGGTTTATTTACTTAACTGTATGTAATCATTGTAACTCTAATGTGATTTTTCTGCTGCATTTCATTCAGTTACTAAGTGAAAACAAAGAAATATAAACATATCATAACACTGTTTAACCTCCATAATAGTTTAACATGAATAAAATTACTCTATTTTCTGTAAATACACAATATTATCTACTCAAACATTCTCTTATTTTCTTAAACATTCTACCTGTGCTAGAGTACTACCTAGATTTTCCAAGTGTGGGAAAACACAGACTAGAAATTATTTTCTATTCTAACACATTACTCTTCAAATTCATTTCTTCAATAATCTACAAAGACTACTAAATTCTAACATTTACAACTGAATATTTAACATTCATATAACAGTCATACTTAGATTTATCTATCTAACACAGTAACAAAATAATGTAGAACCTATTTAGGACAGATGCCAACAATGTTAGGAGGTTGTTCCTCCCTACCAATCTCCTGGAGAGTGCTCAAAAAACGCTTCCTTGGGACCCTCGAGTCTATTCCTGGTCTTCTTGGCTGAGAACTGGTGGAGAAGCAAACAGTAGACTAGTTCAAAAACTCATTAAAATGCCTTGCTCTCAGCAGTAAGATCTTTCAACTTAAAAGCTACACTAGATCACTTAGTAGTTATCCCATCAAACTCTTTCCACAATTCCCTTCCATTGAATTTCTCTGAAGTACATTCATTCACATGAATGATCACTTCTCAAGAATGAGCAATCTCAGCTCTCTTCAATGGGAATTTTTATAAAGATTGCCTAGGTCTTTTTGGTTGGTTTTCATTAATTGAGCCACCTGCTCTGATTCCACTTTCTTGGGAATAATGACCCCAATTGTAGGGAGGTTGCCAACTGCAACAGTTGGAAGTGGTTTGAGGATACTACCACATGTCAGTTTCCTCTCCACCCAGTCTCATCCACCAATTTGACCAGTAAACACTCTTTTAATAGCTCTCCTAAGCTGTTGTCTCCTCCTTTATTTATTTATAATTAAATTATTTAGAATTACATTAAATATCCTTGACTCTACTAAGACATAAATTACAACTTAACATAAAATTTAACATATTGTCCTCAAATAAAATTAAATAATATAAAATTGTTTTTGCAAAATTGGAGCATGTGACATGGAAATATTGCAAGAACATGAAAGCCAGGGAGTTGAAATCTGGGTACTTGGCTTGTGGTATCTCAATGTACCACTTGGTTGCAGCACCTATGAGGGTGCATTGGAACAGTCTTAGCCCAATCCAATCATCTGCGATGATTTTTGATGAGCACCATAGATGAAACATCATGATGTGGTTTTGGGGGCACTCCCCTGCCTTCTCTTCAAACTTGGGAATGTCTGAGGGAATTTTGGTTGGGATGGGAGGCCAAAAGGTTTGATGGTGAATAGGGTCATTTGTTAACTGAGACAAATCAAACAAGTTGAGATGTGCCATGAAAGGAAGGTTTGAACCAAGGTTGATGTGAGATGGGGTAGCCACGGTGGTGGGGTTTGCAGGTGCATAATGCACCTGCATAGCTGGGGGTACTTGTGGCACCATTGTGGATGGGTCAGTGCCCCCAAGTGTGGTGGGAGGGATAGTGTGGGTGGAAGGGCCACTGCCCCCATGCATGATAGGAGGGGCAGTCTAGGTGGAAGGGCCACTACCCCCATCTGTTATAGGTGTGACAGCTTGACTGGTCAATATGGGTGGTGGCAGCTGACTTATGATAGTTTGCATAACTATGTTGGGGCCACCTAAAGGGTTATTGGTGATAGTTTGTGGTGTGGACATGGGTCCACTAGAAATTGCTATGCCGAAAAATGGATCCGGGTTTGCACTAGCCATGGGGCTTGATGGTGCAGTGTGCAGATCTGGCTCAGACCGATATGGTACTGAATTTGAATTAGAGGCTTTGTGGCCTTCTAATGGTGTGGGAGGTCATTGGGAATGGTCTTGACGATGTGGTTTTAATGACCCGAACTATGGTGGTTCGCCTCTTAGGTGTGAGGAAGAGCGTGAGGGATTAATCGTGTCAAATTTGTATGTCAAAATGGTGGTAAGGATTTTTGGACCCCAGTTTCAATGGCTTCTTATTGGCTATAGGTGGTCACTTGGCCACCAAGACTGTGAGAAGACAGCACTTGGATTTTTCCTCACGGGAGTGCTACTCAATCGATGGGGGTCGTTTCCCATTTCTCTTGGCAATTCCTCTCAGCAGCCAGCTACTTTGGGGTTCCCATTGTACTCCTCACAATTAGTTTCTGGTCTGATCCTAAGTAATCCCCATAGTTAAGGCAGTCAGGTACTTATGTCATCAAAAACTGCAGATTTTTAACTTAGTGTAAATTGCAAATTTTACTGGCTCACTCAGCGTCATGAACTGAGCTAGGTTGATTTATATGGTATGGTGTGTATGTCTTCTATTTTCCTTTTATATCTAGTGGTTTCTCAAATGGTTTATGAATATTCCACAGAGTTCATAATTATGTGAATGAAAGCAATAAATAGTGATTAGAAAACTTTAGACATGTACCATTTGTGATCCTGAATTATGATAACCTAACTAAGTGACTACCTTGCACTTATATTTCTCTTCAACCAAGAGAGGGTGTTGGGATCTCAATGCAATGGGACTAAGCCTATTCGTAGATCCATAGGTCACCCTATGGATGCAAGGTTGGTCAACAGGGAGGACGCTAAGCATCGTGAGAAGCCCTCCTTCTCTACCCCCTCTACCTTTCAAGTCACCCATTTTTAGTGGCTTCGAAAAATATTAAGTGAAGTGCCTATTACTATATGAGCTTCACCCTTCGTCTTATCCCAGAATACCCCGAAGGGTGATGAATGGGTAGAGGAGGAAGGGTTAGGTAAGATGTTGATTTTAAGTATGTTTTAATCAGATTATGTTCACTAACCCATTAAGTATTGACTTACACTTTGATTTAATAAAGCTTTGTTGTGTAAATGAAATGGACATAGATAGAAATAGAAACAGAAATAAACATAGTTTGGATGGATAGAGGCAGATGAGCCGCACTAATAGTCCTTAACTATTAAAAAATCGGATTTTGAGTGACAGATCACACTTTTTGGGTCAAATGTGGCGAGGGGGTCACCAAATTTTTCCAGAAATAGGCGAGGTGGTCGCTCATATTTTCCAGACAGAAGAGGGATGACTTCTGGAAGGGGGTTACACCATTCAGGGAAAAATATGTGATTTGGTCGCACCTGTGAGGCCAAAAAGAGTGACCTGGTCCCCTTTTTGGGCCCAATAAGAGTGACCTACTCCAAAAACTGAATTTTTTTTTTACCCTGAGTCAGATCCGACCGACAGTAACCTATACTGTGGCCAAATGGACTCGAATTTTCCTTGTGGAGGCTTAGCAGTAACTGAAAAATGTAAATAAACAAGAATCTAAGCTAGATTTTAACAGAATACTAAACTAGGGCAAAATCTGAACTAAAAATTGAAATTTTGAAAAAATAGACCTAAGGATCATGTGGGATCATCCTGGTATGGTTGCCAGTTCTGTAGCAGGGATTTCTCCCTTGCTACAGGTTAGGAATGGCTACCTTCCATATATAGGATGGAAGGATAGGGTTCCTGGTGGTGGATGTAGAAAATAAAAGCAAATAGAATAGAAAATGAAAGGGAATGAAGAACAACAAAGAAAGAACCCCTCTACACACAAGGTTAGGGTTTAAACTCCAAGGCCCTGCATAGAATTGTTAGAACCAAAATCCTACAAAAGCATGTTAAGCAATAAACCTGCAAACAAATACTGTTAGAAAAATTACAAACTAATAAAGAAAATACAGAAAACAACCCAGGTATGCATTCTGGTTGGAATGGCCCACCATGCCCTAGCTTGGAGAGCACCTCTCTTGGAAGGGGGAGCTATGGCTAAATGGAAGGATGGAGGAGAGGGAGAGTGAATGGATTGAGAGGAAAGATGGTGTCAAGGCAGTCACTTTGATAGCATAACAATAGAGAAGGGAGGAATTATTTGAGAGTGACCCCCACCCCTCTATTTATAGCTTTTTTAGGGTTCTAAGCCCTTGCTCAAGGCTTTCACCCCTTTTTTGGGATTTTATCCCCTTTCACTTAAACTTTAGATCCTTTTAGGGTTTTAGGCTCCTTTGAGGGGTTTTAGCCCCTTTCACTCAAAATTTAGCTCCTTTTAGGGTTTTAGGCTCCTTTGAGGGGTTTTAGCCCCTTTTTGGAGGCTTTAGCCTCTATGAGAGCTATTTATGCTCTTTTTAGGGGTTTTTAATCCTTTTTTCATGTTTTTAAGCCTTCTTGAGGGTGTGGGAGTCAAATGGGGTCAAATGAGGGTCATGCATGGGTGTCATTGGGTGGTGTAGGCCATGTAGAGCTGAGTGGAGGATTTTTTGGGTTAACAGCTAGTGCACCCGTGGGGTAGTAGTTGTGCTTTCAGGATTCGGGCTTTGTTTCCATACCCATACAATCAATCCCTCCTGGAACTGTCTACCTAATCATTGATTATATCGAGGTGACATTAGTTTCTTAACCTAGGTTATCGAGGGGGTATTTGTAGAGGTTATTCTATAGGTGTCCTTGCTAGGTAGGGGTCGAACAACACAGTCACTATATGTGTTAAAGCTGAGGGCCACTATAATTGGTTACGAAGCTCCACTTGTTGTGTATGGGAGTCTCAAGCCTCTCATAGGTCATACATACCTGCTTCATTTGGGAGGTCAAATATCCTACCCTTGGTTTGCTTGTGATTTGGATTTATATTTTTAGGTGTATGCTCTATGCACACTAGTCTTCCTAGGGTTTGCGTAATTAGGTCGAGTCTTTTTATTTTTTGAGTCATTCTGGATTTGGGCGTGACACCCCATCGTTCTCATCGTTTAGTAGGAATTTTTCCTTCCATGTCTCCTCCTCCTTTGGGAGAGAGAACCAAACAGTCTCGGAGGACTACTTCTCACTTTGTTTCACACACCATGGGAGATCATGAAGATGAGATTCTAGAGATGTCTTCTCCACCTCACTAGGTTGGGGAGGAAGATCCTACTAGCACATATGATCCTGTACATGAACAACTGTCATGATCTTGTTATGATCCCTCATTCATAGCTTGTTGGTATTGGCTTCTAGGCGATGAGACTCACAATGAACCCATAAGCACTAGTGATGTTAGATATGACATACCTGATATTCCTAAGTCTGATCCGACATATCATGTCGAGTCGGAAATTGATCCTGGCACTACACCTGGGAACACTCCCACTCTTTTCCATGTGGAGAGGTTTGGGGGCACTATTCACATTGCACCTTCCATCCCAGTGGTGGAGGCTTTTTCACATGCTCCTACTAGGCCTAGTGTTAGTAATCCTATTCAGATACCAATACTGAGACAAGTGAACATTGGGAACACCACTTACATTCCTTCACATGTCCCTTCATCCTTGAACCCCATTCCTTTGAATGCATTTTTAATGACTCATCCTCCCCATAATTCACATGGGCCTTTAGGCCATAATGTTGCTACTAGACATGTTTGGTCTGTGACTACTAACATGGTTATATCTCAGAGCTGAGTACCTACTGTTGTTTTAAGAGGTCATGTACCTATTTCTGGATCGTCTCATGTTCCACCTCATGGAGCTCCCCATATACCAAACTATGGACCTTCTCATGGTACATCCCATGGAACGCCTTATGGAGCTTCTCGTGGACATTCTTATGGACCGTAGTATGGACAAAACTACCAACCCTATGGGTACGGGTATCAACAACCCACTTACTCTTATAATTATGGATTTTTAGCACCTCATAATCAAGGTACCCCACATCAAAATGCTTCCATGCAACCCTACATGGGTCAAATGGGAGGAGGTTATTATGGCCAAGGCCATGGTATTTATAGCAATCAACCTTACAAGAATCAAAACTATTAGGGAGCATGGAATTGACTGGCTCAACCTAGGCTCCCTTTCCTTGTGACATTGAACTTACCTGATTTGTCAAGACTAATGAATGATCATGTGTCTCGTGACCCAACATGGCTGGCAGTCCCTACCAACCTTCCTTTGGGAATTAACAAGTTTTGAGGTAAGGCTGGTCAAGATCCTGGTGAGCATGTCACCACTTTCCACCTTTGGTGATCTTCCAATTCCTTACATGATGATTCCATTCATTTGAGGGTATTTCAACGCACCCTAATTGGTCCTACGGTGAAATAATATATAGATTTACCAGGGGGGGGCGCTTATACTACATTTGATGATCTTGCACTGACTTTCCTTAATCATTTCCATCTACCCGTACGTTACGACATCGGTGCCGAACTCTTGTCGAACTTTTAGCAAGATAAAGCCACACACATTTCAAATCATATTCAAGAGTGGCATAGATGGAAATGGTTAATCAAATCTTTTATACCACCAAAGTTTCTTCTTAAGTGGTTCCTCAAATCATTTTTACCTTACATCACGAAGTATGTTTCTACATCCGGAGTTCAAAATGAGGAACAAGCTATTTTTAGGGTACAAGAGTTGGATTTGATCTATGCTCAATCTGGAATTTTGTATGAGATTATACCTAATGCTCCTAGGTCCAATTTCGACCCCAAGATCAAGCCTGGGCCACATACTGATGGTATTGTGGGCTCTACAAGTACCAAACCTGTGGACTTGGTTGTGAAACAAGAGAGCCAATTGTCAATTAACTACTCTGCATCAAGACAAGCTATGGATTCATCTCAACCTACCCAATAGGTGAATGTACTTTTCATGCAATCATCAAACCCAAAAGGAAACCAGTAGCCTGGAAGGAATAAGAAAAAAGGAAAAAATAATTGTAAGGGTGGGAACAAGAACAAAAATGCTAATAATAATGACAAGAACACTAAGGCTAAGGGGGACAAGAAGTCTAAACGTAAGGTGAATTTTCCTTGAAATTTGTTTAAGGATGACCATCTCTCTCACTTGTGTCCTCATATGGAAGATGCCTCAAGGGTCATAGCATAGAGACCAGCTGTGTTAACTAATACTTTACCCAACAATCAAAATATAAACTCGAGGACCATTGATCCTGGTTGTGCATCAGGTGGAAATCAAAATCTGCCAGAGGCCAATAGTGGTCACGGTTGCATCAACATGGTGCATGCTGCTAAAGTTGTGAATCGTGTGAAATATTATGGTTCATCACAACCATAACTTGGGAAAGAACCTTCCCCACCCAAGAGCCCTTTGTGAATCAAAAAGCCTACGGATAAAATTGAAGCTCCACCTCACATTTCTAAGGGAATATTCTTAAAGCGTTCGGGCCACAATCCTAATGCTCGAGCCACCTAGAACTATTCATTTGTTGAGGATTTGGGCTAGACTCCTTATGTGATGTCCATGTTAGAAGTGCTTTAGACTTGTCCTTTAGAGAGGAAACCTTTGTTTTCTACTCTTGGGGTTAGTGATGATAACTCTTCTACCATGATCAAATTTAAAACCATGGGAGTGCAGCCTCACTTTCCTTACTACGTGTCTCTTTTGATTGATGTAGAGTGTCTTAACAACACCATCAAGCGTACTGTCATTGATAAAGGTACTGCTGATTCCATGATGTCTTTGTCATGTTGGAAGGGTTTGGGTTCTCACACATTGTCTCAATCTGCGACTATGTTGACAGCTTTCGATGGTATATCATTTTGGCCGCACAGGATTCTTCCTTCTCTAAAGGTCCAATTGGGAGGGAAGACTGTTGCAGTCGAGGTCGAGGTGGTCGATGCACCCCTTGACTACAATCTTTTACTAGGTAGGAATTGGATGTATATTATGTAATACGTAGCTTCTTCCCCCTTTCAAGTGATATTATTTCCATTTAATGGGAAGATTATTATGATTTATCAAAATTCATTCCATAATCTGAGTGTCAATGCATCACCGGGAGCTTCTATCCATATTATCGATCATTCTTGGTCAGCAATTGGGAGAGTGGGAGTAGGTATGTATCCTTCTCTTATGGAAACCTTTAGTTGTCCTACACCCATTCTTATGATTGGGTCTAGTTTTGGTGGAGCTTCATCCTCATTGAATTCGGTGTCTTTTCACACTACCCATATGGAATATCCTTGGATTCTTCCTTCATCAAGTACTTTGAGTGTGACCATTGAGACAGACGTGCCATTTCCTGCAAAAATGGTAGCATATCAAGCAAATCTTGATCAGGTTGCAAATCCTAGTCTTTCCTCTTCATGGACAGAGGAGGAGGACCCATATGTGCTTCCTGCATGGGTAGTAGAGTCATCTCACTCACATGATTTCCTTGATAATTTCTTTCCATCAAACGAAGCTATTCTTGAGGCCTTGTCTGGGGTTGAGAAACCTTGGCAAGAGTTGCATCATCGATCATATTTTCTTCCTTAGCTTGATCATATGGAGTGTGATGAATTTAGGGGGATTCTTAGCGAGAACATTGGTAGCCCCATGGTTCCATTAATCTCTCCTGGTTAGATGTTTGATGGAAACATGGCTAATTTATCACCAACCATTCCTATCAATATTTCTTATGATCCTGGCAAGGTTTAGAATGTCTACATTGGGGCGGTTTGTTCCCCCAATGACATCAAGGAATATACTGAGTTGTTTAAATATTTTCACGACATTTTCACTTGGTCATATGAAGAAATGTCAATTATAGACCCTCATATTGTCAAACATGAGATCAAAATGTATTCAGATGCAAAACCGGTTCGACAAAGTTTGCAAGCAGTGAATCCTAGAAAAGCACCTGCCATTAAGGATGAGATAGATACACTATTGAAAGCTGGCTTTATCTATCCAGTTCCCTTGATGGAGTGGGTTTCAAATCTCGTTTTGGTGGATAAGAAGTATGGAGCGATCAATATATGCACTGATTTCTGTGACTTAAATCATTCTTGTCCTAAGGATAATTTTCCCACACCATTTATTGATCATATTTTGGATGAGTGTGTCAAGAGTGAGGTATTTTCCTTTATGGAAATTTTTCCGGATATATTCAGATTCATATTAAGATCGAGGATCAACATAATACTGTATTTATTTGTCCTTGGGGTACTTTTGCATAATGGAAGATGCCCTTCATCCTTAAAAAAACTGGAGCCACATTTCAGCAGGCCATGAGCTTAATATTTCACGATCTTAAAAAGATTATCAAAGTATATTTGGATGATATCGCTACTCACTCTTGTTTGAGAGGGAATCATCCATATCATTTGATATTAGTGTTTGAAAGATGCCATCATTACTAGGTTCATTTAAATCCTCATAAGTGCATCTTTTGCATGAATGTTGGTCATTTAATAGGATTCATCGTATCCAAGGAGGGTATAAGAGTTGATCCCTTAAAGGTTGAGGAAATACATCAATTGTCTCCCCTGTTAACCCAAAAATCACCCACATAGCTCTCAATGGCCTACACCACCAAAGGAAACCATCTCACAATCCTAGTATCATTCCATTAGACCTTCAATTAGACCCCCACACCTCCAAATCAGCCTAAGGATGAAGAAAAAGGGCCTAAAACCCCAAAAAGGAGCCCAAAATAGCCCCCTAGGAGCTAAATCCCTCAAAAAGGGGCTAAAACACTAAAAGGGGATAATGTTAGGGTAGAAGGGGCTAAAAGCTTAGAAAAGGGGCTAAATCCCTGACCAAGGGATTAAAACCATAAAACCCCTTGAAAAAGCTATAAAATGAGGGTGCAGGGGCTCACTCTCAAAACACTTCTCCCATTGCCTATTGTTACGCTGCCCGTCAATGCTTTGAGACCTTTGCCTTTCAAACCACCCACACTCGCTCTCCTCCATCTCCATTTCCATTTGATTCATTGCTTCCCAACTAGGAGAGAGAGGATTCCACAAGCTAGGGAATGGTGGCCCATTCCCACTAGAGAAGGTATACTTGTGCTTTCATGTTTTGCTTCTTAGTTAGTTAGTTTGCTTTGATTTCTAACCAATGTTTTTATTTGCAGGTTTTGCTTAACATTGTTTGCAGGTTTTTCCATCGTAGCTTAGGTTTATTTTGCAAGTTTTGAAGGCGAAACCCTAACTCGTGTTTGCATAGGGGTTCATCAACATTGCTTCTATTTATTTATGTCATTAGCTTAACCCTAATTTAGTTTATTGTTCTTTCATTTCCGTTTCTATTTCATTTTTCTACATTTACCATTAGCAGGAACCTACTCGTCTGTCCTATATAAAAAGGGGATCCATTATTGCCCCTGTAGTAGGGAGAAATCCTTGCTATAGAACTGGCGACCATACCAGTTCGATCCCATAGGATCCTTGGGCCAAAATTTTAATTTTTCAAGTTTTTTCAATTTTACCCTAGTTTTCAAAAATTTCTTGTTAAATCTATCTTAGATTTAGTTTATTTCTTGTTTTAGGTACTGTTGAAGCCTCTGCTAGGCAAAACTGAGTCAGTGTTAGAGCAGGGCCCCGCAGCTACAAAAGAAGCTGCTAGTTTTGGCGGAAAGATAAGTTTTGGTGGAAAGAAGTTAAGACAGAGCTACGACGCTGTAGCACGTTTCCAGCTGGGGAGCAGAGCCAAAAACCATGACTTTTAAGATAGGAAAGTCAAGAAGGAAACGGTACCTGAGCGGCCGAGAAGAGAGAGCTCAACCACTGCATTGAAGGCAGCGGCAGAAGATAGGAGGGCTCAACGACCCTCATAAAGGAGAAGGAGCAACGAGGCTGAAGCATTGAAGGCGAAGGACAGAAAAGCAAAGCGGTGCATAGTACCCATGATCAATGCCGAGAAGCATGGAAGACTGCAGAGAGCTATGGTGTGATAGAAAGCGGCTACCTCAAGTATAGATATGGCTGACTGTCACTAGTTAGGTTTTGGGTTACTGTTGGGACAGGCCCACAGTGTTGTAATGGCAAGACCTTCGGGCTGCCTATATAAGAATATATTTTGTATTGTAAATGGGTTGGTGGGTTGAGGAGCTAGCTAGTCATTTTTTTAGTTAATTAGTTGGTTCATTTAGTCGATATTAGTGTTTTGCAAACTATTAGACGGTTGTAAAAGCCTAGCTCTGGTTCTGTTATTAGCGGTAGCAATCTTACGGTAACTAGTAGCTGGCTTATAGAATATGTATGTAAAGATCCATAGGGATCGACAAAGAGGGAAGAGTATATTGTAGGAGAGAAATATAGAAGAGAAAAGAGATCTAAGAGAGAATATCTTAAGTTGCATATGTGGTGCAGCAGAACTTTGTTTTACCTTCCCCTGAGCTATAATAAAAACACAGTTCTGTGGACGTAACTTCCATCCTGGAGATGAACCACGTTAAAATCAGTGTTATGCGATTGGTTTATGTGTTATGTTTACTTATGCATTTCTCAGTCAGTTTATGGACCTTGTTTACAGTTTAATGAATGAATGTGTTAATCAGTTCACAGCAATATAGAAGGGTAAATATAGGTTAACATCTTTGGCACGCTGTTAAGGGTTCATTTATGCTTTGCATAAAATAGTCTCTATTGCTGTATCGAATAACCTTGTATGTTAAGTCTTGCACGTTGACATGAGCAACACTAAGTGTGCTAAACCGTGGAGGTAGGATATCACAGAGAGGTGATATCGCACCAGCAGAGGAACTGCGGTGCGCGATACCACATGTGAAGGACTTAGCATTGGGAAGGAACTGTGTGTCACACCGTGCGCAGCGATGCGATAAGGTTGGATATATCACGGGTCTGAGAAAGTACGCGCCATAGGAAAGGATCGCACGGAGGTATAAAGGAATATCCTGCGGCTAGAAGAGCTATGGGGCGAGGAAATCGCGTGACGCAAGAAGGAGATCGTGCGATGCACAGAGGAGAGACCGCAGCTAGGAGAGCTGCGATCCACTAGTGGGATTGCCATAGAACCCGGTCCAAGACGCTTGAGTCCTTGGCCAACCTATTAGAGTCACTTAGAGTGAGACTTCAGGCCGCTTTGTGGTCTATTGCCGAAAGGGCCAGTGATCTAGGGGTGTTGTTGGTTGATTATAGTAAACCCGGGTCTACCCCTAGCAGCCAACAAATGGTTCCGTTGCTGGTTTTGAACAACTGAGCGCTAATGTTCTATTTGAATCCCACCAGAGAAGAGTTTCACCAGTGGCTGGATTCAAACCTAAGGGAGTTTTCCCAGAAAGAAAATTGGAGCCCTAAACTGAGCACAGAGGACTGGTTAGAAAAGCATATCGCTTCAGATATACACGCTATATTTTTTGCGACCTATGGAAATGAGCTTTTTGACTGGTTATCCAAGTTGACTGATCAGAACATATTCAAGAAAAAAAGAAACATTGTCTGGACACCGAAGCTGATTCAGACCGTGTAGAACCTCGACAATCCCATTACGAGAGCAGTAGACTTTTGGCTTGCGAGTGTGCTAGGAGGCTTTGTTACAGAATTTGAAGTTGACCAGAGAAAAAGCTTCAGCGAGGCTGAACGGTACTTCTTCAAAGGATATCATGGTAAGTACCTAAAGTCTATAAACTTGTCCATTAATATGCTGCTACATGAAAAAGGAGTAATGGACATGGTTTCAGATGAATAAGTAAAGATAGTAATGTCACAAGAGTTTGAAAGTGATTTTGATGACATTGGACGCACATGTAGTGGCAAGAAATATAAAGTAACCTTCGGCTCTCCTATATTTGGAGATAGTTTAGACAATATTAGGCAACCGAGTCCCAATACCACAGAAGAACCAGAGGGGGGTATCCCTTACCAGCCCTACACCCCACAGAAACAGACTGGGACTCTGAGTAATCCCATAGGTACTCCATCCAGTAGCTCACAGACAGTACCTAGTGGCGCTACATCACCTTCACCTACACCGCTGAGTGGTAGTAATCCAGTCAATCAGAACCCACTGCAGAGAAATAGAATGGGAGACGATATGAAGCTACCTACCTTTAAGGGTACAGGAGCAGAGGACCCAGAACAACATTGGTTTCTATGTGAAGCTATGTGGACCATTAAAAAAATCAACGACGATAACCTTAAACTTGTACAGTTGGTCACTACACTCAGAGATTGAGCTTTAACATGGTACATAAAGTATACCACAGTACCCAAGACACTTGCCCAAGTCAAGAATGCCATGATTAAAGACTTCAAGAAACCTAAGTCTGAATCTCAATGCATTACAGAGCTCAAGGATATTAAGCAGCTACCATCAGAATCAGTATGGGACTTTGACGAGAAATTCAAAGCTCTTATAGACCAAGTAAGTTTTGAGTTTGCGCCGGAGCAGCATAAGGAATGGTTTATCACAGCGCTGCTCCCTCACATCAGAGTGCCATTAATGCAGCAGAAACTCTAGACGCAGGATGATGCGTTGGAGATGGCGATGAAGCTAGAAGCTTCACTTTGAGTAGAAACCAGTGCAGGCATGACAACTCTCCAGAACCAGTTGGCCAATCTCACGTTACAGATACATGAAATTAAGAAAGGAAAAGAGGTTATGCAAGACATATGGTGCTTACGATGTAGAGCATAGGGTCATACCAAAGATAACTGTCCAGTCTTTGCAGAATATCTAACGTCAGGGGCTCCTAACCCCTTACCATGAACGCAAGGGCCATGGTGTGAAATATGCAAAACACAAGGACACCCACCTCAGCAATGCCCTTTGCTTCAAAAGTATGTACAAACACCTAAAAACCTATACTGTGTCTTCTGCAGCTCTGTCGAACATGATGAACAGAATTGCCAAGCCTATGATCTCATGTTAGATAGAAAACATGATGTATACAGAGTCCAAGCAGAAACACAGGGTCCAGCAGTAGGACCACAGCCTGATCTGACTTATGGTGGCCGTGGAGGAGGATTCAGAGGACGAGGCCATGGAGGAAGCTTTGCAAGAGGAGAAGGCTTCGACAGAGGAGAGGGCTTTGGCCGTGGTCATGGACCAATCACTTGTTA
The DNA here is from genome assembly GCA_001517045.1 of Pseudotsuga menziesii. Taxonomy (NCBI): domain Eukaryota; kingdom Viridiplantae; phylum Streptophyta; class Pinopsida; order Pinales; family Pinaceae; genus Pseudotsuga; species Pseudotsuga menziesii. The sequence goes on from LPNX011074612.1 coordinate 36,211, forward strand.
TAACTGCAGAGTTGTAGGACACTATGCTAGGGACTGTCAGAGCCCCACTACTACTTGTAATTACTGCAAATCTTATGATCATACCATAGAGGAGTGTCCTACCTTGATAGCTAATATCAAACATACTAAGCCAGCGGTACACTAGAACATCCAGCTTATTTTTGCCAAGTAGGTAGAGCTAGAACCAAGAGTCAATATTGTGACTCGTAGCGGTGCTTCCACTAGTGGGACATTGCAGGAGACTGGAAAAAACATAGGGCAGGAATGGGTGCGCAGAGCTCCTGGTAAAGCAACAGCACTCGACCTACAGAAGAATAAAGAGACATTTCATGAAGCCAAGGCTTCCTTCGATGAACCTACACAATCAGGATCATAGGTACCACTGTCTAGGGGCGTACCGCAGCAAGAACCTTATGGCAATAACCCCGAATAGATACCGTAGGCTACCACATCAGGAAGATGCGACGAGGATGAATCAACAGGAAGTATACAATCCTTCCTACGCAGTTGCTTGAAACTCTTGAGAAATGAAAAATATATCGGCGAGCTACAGTGCATCATAGATCAGTGTCAGCAACCTTCTCTCTTGGGCAGTGCACACCGCGCTGTTCATAATATTACAGGACATACAAGGACTAAAAGGGAGATGAAACTCACAGCAAAGATTGAAGAGTTCGAAATGGACGAAGTCGTCTTAGATCTGGGATCAGAGGTGAATTTTCTAACTAAGCAGACATGGGAACAGATGGGTAGCCCTTAGCTATCCATATCGCCTATCCACCTGAGATTAGCTAATCAGTAGCAAGTATCACCATTGGGTCGACTGCCGCAGGTGCCAGTTGACATTGACGGAGTTTGTACTTTTGTAGACTTCAAAGTTATAGAAATCATTGGCAACAGTCGACCGTATCCAGCATTATTAAGTATCGATTGGGTGATCGGTAGCAAGGCTGTCATTGACCTAAAGAGAAGACAAATGACCTTTGAGGATGTGCACATCCAGGTCATCGCACCGCTGGATCCTTACCAGGGTCCTAGATATATCAAACCTATCTGAGCCAAGGAGGAGGCACATAACATAGATAGTCTCTACTAGATGACTATGAACCAGAGTGACTACATCAATCCAACCGCAGAAGGGAACATTAGTTGGCAATGCGACAGCTCATGTGCATCGGATTCCGATATTGGCATAGAGAACTGGCAAAATAGACTTTACGAAGTCTCAGCAAGCAGATGTGCGTTTATGAGTAAATCACTGCGATGGATTGGCGCAGAGATCACCGAGATTCCATCATATCATGGTCTAAAAGATATTTAGGAATTCCTTGAGCAGTTTGAGCAACAGATTCCTTACGAGCAGAGAATCGCAGCTATGGACCTTGTAGTACGAGCCACACCTGCAAGATGGTGGTACGCGCACAAAGAAAATATCCCATCATGGGATGATATTAAAAGATTGACGGCGATCATATTTTTGGTTGATAAAGAGTATGTCCCGCAGAAGTACACAGGAGAAACTGACCCCAGAGCACACATTCAGACATGTGAACAGAACTGGTCGGACATTCCAGAGGATGAATGGGTTCACAGATTCATTCATACATTGGACACAGTTCCAAGGAACTGGTACACAGAGACCGAGTTGCGCAAGGGAACGACCACATGGTCACTTATGACAGACAGTTTCCTACTTACCTTCACATTTGAATCAGAACATCTAAGTGTTGCTCAGGTCCTAGACATAATCAAGATCAAGATATTCGAGGACTGTACCATCTCAGTACAGGCTCAACCTGAGTGGACCATTCAGTTGCAAGACGTGCTTGAGTGCTATAACTTCGCAGCAAAGCCAGACAATGAAGATAAGGATGAGGATGAGGATCCTCGCAACACCAACATTCCGGAGTCAGAAGGGACTCACGATGTTGGGGGACCACAGTTAGAGATTCCAGCAATCACCGAACCTATCAAGATTAAAAAGATCAATATTGGCACATATGCAGAACCTAAGTTTGCCTCTATTGGAGACTATTGGAATGATAAAACAGTCGGATAGATTGTCAACTTGTTACATGACTATCAGGACCTATTTCCCACCAAGTTCACAGAGATGAAGGGAATAGTTGGAGACCTAGGAGTTATGAAGATACCATTGAAGGAGGATGGTAAACCAGTTAAGCAGCGCCCATATAGATTGAATCCGCACTACAAAGAAAAAGTAAAGGATGAAATCGATAAGATGCTAGCAGCAGGCATCATTGAGCCGGTAGAAGAAAGAAAATGGGTTAGCCCCATGGTCATACAAGAAAAGAAAACAAAAGGAGACATCAGGATCTGTGTCAATCTGCACAAGCTCAATGATGCATCGCTTCACGATCCATTTCTGACACCGTTCACTGATGAGGTATTAGACAACGTGGGAGGACAGGAGGTCTACTCCTTCACTGATGGGTTTTCAGGCTACCATCAGATCAGAATACATCCAGAAGATCGGTCCAAGACCACCTTTGCAACAGAATGGGGCTCGTTCTAGTATACGGTAATGCCCTTTGGTACTAAGAATGCACCAGCTATATTTTCTAGAGTAGTAATTTCTGTATTTAAAGAATACATTCATAAATTCTTAGAAGTATATTTTGATGATTGGACTGTATTTGAACTAATTGACAAGCATATAGGAGACTTAAGACTGATGTTAGAGAAATGTAGGCAGTACCAGATTTCTCTGAACTTGAAGAAATGTATATTTTGTGCACCATTTGGTATTTTGTTGGGTCACATTGTTTGTAGACAAGGCTTGATGGTAGATCCCGTGAAGATTGTTGTAAACTTTCCAGCACCCAACTCAGTCAAGCAACTGAGGACAGTACTTGTTCATACTGGATACTACATAAAGTTCATCAAGGGCTACGCAAAGATTATAGCACCAATGGAGAAATTGCTAAAGAAAGATGTAAAATTCCTATGGAATGAGGAATGTCAGCAGAGTCTAGACACACTTAAGGAAAAGATGGTTACAGCACCCATCTTAGTATTTCCAGACTGGACTAAGCCATTTCAAGTACATGTGGATGCATCTGGCATTGCATTAGGGGTTGTTTTAACACAACCAGGAGAAGGGGACATTGACCACCCTATCGCATATTCCAGCAGAAAGCTCTCGACAGCAGAAAAGAACTACACCACAACTGAAAGGGAAGGCTTAGCTATGGTGTATTCGCTGCAGAAGTTTAGGCACTACCTATTGGGTGCCCCGTTCAAGATTTTTACTGACCATTCTGTGTTAAAGTATTTGGTCAATAAGCCAGTGTTAGGGGGGAGAATTTGTAGATGGTTACTCCTCTTTCAGGAGTATGATTTTGAAATCATTTTGAAACTAGGGAGACTGAATGCAGGACCTGATCATTTGTTGCGAATAGACTCAGGAGAAGAGCCAAGTAACCTAGATGACAATCTACCAGATGCACCATTTTTCTCTATCTAGATCGCAGATGAGTACTATGCCGATATTATTCAATTTATCACTACGGGAGTAGCACCTGACAAGTTTACTAAGCAACAAAAGAAGCAGTTGGTTGTTAAAGTAGCATACTTCACCCTCATCGCAGGACACCTATACAAGTTAGGTCCGGATGAAGTTATGCGTAGATGTGTGATGCTGCATGAAAAAGACGCTATTATCAGAGAGGCACATTCAGGAACCACAGGAGGTCATTTTGTAGGAAAGTCGACTGCGCAGAAAATCCTAGAGGCGGGATTATGGTGGCCTACATTGCATAAAGACACCAAGGACTTTTGTAGATGCTGCAATATCTGCCAAAGGGTAGGAAAACCATCATGACGTGATGAAATGCCGCTGCGACCACAGGTCACGTTGCGTGCATTTGAAAAATGGGCTATAGATTTTGTGGGTCCTATCAACCCACCAGGAAAGCACACTGGTGCAAGATATATTATCACTGGAACAGAATACCTCACCAGATGGGCAGAGGCCAAAGCAGTAAGAAATTGTGATGCTGCCATAGTTGCACAGTTCCTTTTTGAAAACATCATCAGTACCACCCATAACACTTGGGGGCGTTGGCCCATCCGTAATGGTTCCACCACAAGCACCCCTAGCCGTGCAGATGCATTATGCACTTGCAAACCCCACCCCCATAGTAGCCCCATCCCAAATCAACATGGGGTCAAACCTACCCTTCATGGCTCATCTAAACTTGCCTGATTTGGCTAGATTAACAAATGACCCCATCCACCACCAAGATTTTTTTCCACCTATGCCAACTAAGCTACCATCAGACATCCCCAAGTTTGAAGGCAAAGATGGGGAATGTCCCCAAAACCATATATTGACATTCCATCTATGGTGCTCATCCAATAGCATTGAAGATGACTCCATCAGGTTAAGGCTATTCCAACACACCCTTACAGGTGCTGTGGCCAAATGGTACATTGAGTTGCCACAAGCCAAGTGCCCCGAATTCAACTGCTTAGCCTTCATGTTCCTACAGTATTTCCAACTCCCTGTCAGATATGATGAAGGGGTGGAGATCCTACTATCCTGCCGTCAAAGCACTACCAATCACATAATTGACCATATCCATGAGACGATGTTGTAGCTTATGCAAAATCCAACTAGATGATAGGATCTTCTTGGATTGGTTCCTTAAGACTTGTCTCCTGCCCATCGCAAAGGACATTGCATATGAATGTCCCCAATCTAAAGAAGAGGCCATATTGAAGGCCCAACAATTTGACCTCATCTATTCCCAGTCTGGATACCTGTATATCGTCATTCCAGATGCTCCCCGTCCAAGTACCTCCTACCGCGACGCATTGGGGGCATCCCACGCTGCGAATGGAATCATAGGGTCGGTCTCCCAACAACCAAATCCTAGACTGACAGCACCTGCCATTACACCACAACTAAGCAACACTACTAGTGTTGCTTACAAAAAGCAAGCCCTAGACTATGTTAGAATGATGTCCCAGTCCAGAGCAACAACTTCTTATGCACAACCTGCACCACCGCAGCAGGATCAGGCCATGGCTTGGCCAACACAGCAGTATGTGGGGCAAATGCCCACATTTGTGGCACCACCAACCCCACAAATCTACTATGCACCACTAGTACAACCTGTGCAAGCCCCTGCCCCCACTCCACCCACTTTGTTGGGACAAGTGTTCGCACAACAATCAACAAGGGAAAGCTAGAAACAATTGGCCTCGCAACTAAGGAAATAACCAGTCGCAGGGAGGAAGTCAACAACTGACCCCTCCCAACAATGCTACGACAAAATGGCCAGCCCAAAACCCCCCATGACAAAATGCACCAAGACGCAATGCCCTATTGTGTAGAAACCAACCATGCACACTCTATGATGTTTATGGGCATTACATGTTTGAGTGTCCCCTCATGGCTTGCGCTAAGCAGGCCATTCAAAATGAGTCCCAAAAGGTCGCCAATGCTACCAATCAAGTCCAACCTAACCAATCACGATAAGGACCTCCCCCCATGGTGCTTCAAAACCCACTATGAGTTCGATTGGTGGCAACCACTCCCCCTCCCCATGCCAATCCCAACACTCTGGGGGCACCTCCCACGGCCGAAACAGGTGTTCACCACCTGCTAGCCATGATGATTGAAGAGGTCAACTTGCAAACCAGAACGAATAAGTACGGTACCACCACCGAACCTGCTGAATCATCAACAACATCCACGTCTAAGATAGTCAACCTGCCTCTTCAGTTACCCCCCTTCTTGTGCCCCCCCATACATAGAGTTTCCAATAATTCCACAGCTAGAGCTAAAGTCAGCTATAGCATTGTGGATGATTTGGCCCAAACGCCCATCGCCATGTCCACTCTCAAGGTACTTAAAACATGCCCAACACAGTGAAAAGCCTTACTAGCCGCTCTAGGGGTAGTAGACCCCTCCGACTCCAAACTGATCACCTTTGACACGGAGAATGGGGAACCATGTATGCCCTCCACTATCGCCTTTCAAATCCCAGTGTCCATCTGGAATTTGGTTGTGCACCGATGCATAGTGGATGAGGGGGCATCCACGTGCATCATGTCTACCTTGGTTTGGAAAAATCTTGGATCACCAATTCTACAATCATCCTCCATGACTTTGTGGTCTTATGATGGACATCCCACTAAAGCCCAAGGAATTTTCCCTCATGTCCCCATCACATTAGCCAAGAAGATAATCTTGATTGACATCAAAGTCATCAATGCTCAACTAGACTACAACCTCCTCCTCGGGAGGATTTACATGTACGCCATGCAAGTCGTCGCATCAATTGTCTTCCATCTCATGATGTTCCTCCACGAAGGGAAGATTGTGACAGTTGACCAGCTCACCTATCATGATCCACAAGGGTTAACAACGCTTGCCAATGTTATCCCTACCATCACCACCATTGAGCCGCAAGTGGCGACTACACACGCTAACGTCATCCCTACAACCAACACTATGGTTGAAAACACACCAGCCTCTCCACCATTGAATGTGGGCCCTGGGTTGTTTACCGATCCCACCATGACGGTTCCTTTCCTGTTGGTATCACCACCACCAACACAAAAGCAAATTGTGGACTTGTGCATGGTCTCGTCAAGCACCGATGCACCCAAACAACAACTGCAGTCATAGCCCCAATCATAACCACAACACCGTTCGCAGTCACAACACCAACAATAGCCACAACATCATCCACAGTTGTAGCACTATGCGCAGCCACAACCACAACCTCACCCCCACATGCAACCAGCAGGGAGTTATCTGGGCTCATCTTCAGTCCATATAATTCCCTTCATCTTTCCCCCACTTTGTGTCATGAGCAAGCCAGTCATGACCACCTTAAGCCTACCCAACTTTACGTTGGGGATACCACTGTGGTATCTTGATCCACCAGCTCAACCAACAATTCACCAAGTTGTTTTAACCCCGGTGCAACCTATTGTGGTTGAGTCTCACCCTCCACCTGGTCTGCATAATCCAACCACTACACTTGCACCAGCACAACCCCAACCCAAAAGAGCCAGGGGCAAGAACACCAAAGCCATCACAGAACTGTGACAAGTCCCACCTTGTGCCATTTGCAAACAATAGGCCCATCCAACTCAGAATTTCCCTGAAATACCAGTAATCTGTGTGCATCTGGATGCCATGGATACGAATGAAAACATCCCCATGGTTGAACTCCCAACTGCTCCAGTCGTAAGGAATAAGGCATTGAAGACAAACCATGCTTGCGCCCTTTACGACTTGTATGGAAATTACTCCCACCATTGCCAAGACTTACCCAAATTTTGAATGGCTCTCGCTGACCTCCATCAACATTCCCTTAAGTCTAAGATCACCTTGATTGAATAAGTTCACCCACCACCTCCTTCTTCAGACACCATGTCCATTTACATGATGTCTAGTTCCACCGACCCGCTCATCTCCTCCTCAACTGACAGTCCATCAGACCTGTCTATTCATTGCTTCAGCAATGATGAGGAGATACTTGAAGCTCTAACCGCCCTAGAATACCCATGGGATGACATGCACCATCATTCATTCTTCCTCTCGAAAGAACTTGTGTCGCAGTCGGACCAGTTTTTTGTGGAGACTAAAGATTTCATCCATGGGAAGGTTGACTGGTTCAAGAACCCAATCCCAGCACCTGATGCCTTCAAAGAAGGGAACATGGTGAAAATTTCACCAACCATTAAAATTGACATCTCAACCAATTCTGAGATCATTGAACAAGTCATGTTGGGGGCATCATGCTCCCTGGAAGAGATCGACGCCTACACATCTCTCTTCCAAGAAATCTGTGACATCTTTGCTTGGTCATACACTAAAATGCCTGGCTTAGATCCATCCATCCTGGAGCACCACATCGACACATGGCCTAATGTGGCACCCATATGCCAAAAGAAATGGCCCATCCATCCATCCAAATTGGTTGTGGTGAAAGCCGAGATAGAGAAGTTGCACACAACCGACTTCATTTATCCCATTGCATACACAACTTGGGTTTCTAATCCCGTTCTCATGAATAAAAAATAGGGTACCATTCGCATTTGCACATAATTCCATGAACTCAATGGGGCATGTCCCAAAGACAACTTCCCCACACCTTTCATCGATTAGATCATTGATGCATGTGCCGGACATGAAGCCTTTTCCTTCATGGATGGTTTTTCTGGGTATAACCAAATCCAAATCCAGAAAGAAGACCGTTACAAAATAGCATTCAAAACCCCATGTGGCAAATTCGCATACCCAGTCATGCCCTTTGGCCTCAAAAATGCTGGAGCCACCTTCCAGTGTGCCATGACACACTGCTTCTATGATCTCGTTCACATTATGTTGGTTTGTTTTGACAACCTCATTGCGCGGTCACAAAACCACACACAACACATAGATTACTTGCTACAAGTCCTCATGCGATGTTTCCAGTGTAGAATCTGCTTGAACTCATCCAAGTGTGTTTTCTGCATCCCCATGGGCTGTCTACAAGGATTCATCATGTCACACAAAGGAATGACCGTTGATCCTAGGAAATTCCAAGCGACTTTCCCTCTAACCTCACCTCTTTGAGTGACAACATTTCAACTTGTATTATAGTTTTTCCATTTTTTGTTTTACACATTTTTCCAAATTGAGTCTTATGTATCGTTTCCTATCATTGTTTTAGATGGAGCACACCTTAGACCGGTATATGGGATTCATAGATGGAGCAAGTATATGGACTCTAAACCTCACCTCAACTGCATGGGTAATCTACTCCCCATCGTAGGAGTTGATCCACATTGATAGAATATGCATGGGCACTGCAACCAACAACCAAACAGAGTATGATGGTGTCAATGGACTCTTGGCCACCACTGTTTAGTTAGGAATTCACCATCTTGATGACTTCTTAGACTCTGAGCTGCATGTCTCTCAGTTGAACAACCACTACCGAGTTCATGATATTTGCCTCTTTAGAAAGTACTTATGCACTAAACAGATGAGTAGAACATTTGAATCCATCACATTCACACATGTTCCCAGGAACCTCAATAGTTTCACAAATCAAATGACTAACGATATTCTAAATTGGCACATCCACAACAACATATAGGAAACATACAACCATAACATAATGCACAATCATGTCTAAAAATACACACATAGTGTAATAATACATCACATAGGCATTTGCATTCCACAGCATAATAAAAATAGTCACATAATAAAACCATAAAAGCTTATCCATGTGTGTCAAAAGAAAAATATAGATATAAATCGATCAGTCACATGTCCAAAACATGTCCAATACAAAAATGAGAACCCACATATGCTTTCTCAATAGGATATACATAAGTGACACAAAAACCCCTAAGTGCACCAACACACTAGGAACATCCCCACTAGGCTGCTAATCCGACTCAGATCCACCATTTGACTCGTCCTCATCATCTTCCAAAGAGGACTCATCCTCTGTAAGAATACCACCTCTCACCATTCGACGAAAGTGCTCACAAGCCACAGCCATCGTCCTCATATCACCCGTCAGCTCGGAAGGAATATTGTGAATAGCATCAATAAAGTTATTACTCAAGTGCTACCAGCCAACATCTGACACGCCAGTATCAAGCTCCTCCATATACAACACCAGTTCATCCATATCCCGCTACCGTCTACGGGAGCTCCCAGCAGGAACCGCCGTAGGAGGTGCGGTGACAACCTGCCTCTGATGCCCAGGCAGCGGGCAAGGGCCAACATCTGCACATACAAAAAAGGACAACGTCAGTCCACATATATCAATATGAAAACCACTAACCAGCTCAACTATACTATGCATAAAGATGAACATAAAAACATCAAGCATACATACTAGCTGGTCCCCACGCCTGACCAGGAGATCGGGACATCTCAAGGTCTCCCTGGAAATCCATACCTGCATACGAGTACTCCTCAATCACCACAAGAAGCTGGAGCCATTGATACAACAACTCCTCTGTAAAAAAGCGGCCGACTTTGTCGTCGCCCTCGTGAATCATCATTTGGAAACACCTATACATCCTCGGCTCCTGTAGACCACTTTCCTGCACAACCCAATGAGGACGAAGTGTAGGTACTTTCTCAAAGAAGAAAGCACACAAGAAGGAGCCAAAGAAAAAACCAGCACCATAAGTCTTCGACTTGTTTAGCTGACGCCGAATAGCCTGCAGATACATCTAGCCCCATTCATAATATGTGCCACCTATGACATGTTCTACTAACTACAGCTGACCACCAGAAATCTTGTGGCTCCCCGTGGAACCCAAGATACACTGTAATAGGGTCCCCACCACCCGTGTGGACAACTCCTCGATGTCACACATCAGGATGTAAGAGTCATGCACATATCTCGTAGCATAACAGTGCCGATCACACAGATTCTCCAATGTATCCCCCTTGAGATAGCATAGGTACTAAGTCACCAACCACTCCCAATATAGGGAGCCCAGTGATGAAGTATACATCCTCCAGCGTAATCTCAATGCGATGGCCCAGGAATAGGAACACCTCCTCAGCAACATCCCAGAAACCTATGAGTGTTTGCAGCAGCAAATGTAAACTCCACATAAGCAGTATCCTCATAAATTTCAGCAACCCACAGTGGGATAGTGTATCTCTAACACCCCTGTCATGTAGGGATGCATCTCTGACACTCTTGCAGTCTCTTTCCCTCCATTTTATCTCCACCATCCTGCACAATAAAAAAACTATGATGTTAGCTAGTGCCACCATCAAAAAATCACCCAAAAGAGGCTAGGGTGCACCTGTTTGGGAAAAAGGAGCACCCAAGGCACTCATAACTACCCAATAGGTGTGCCCAGGGTGCACCTTATCCCTTGAAATGTGCGACTTGGTCCCCATGAAACCCCAAAATGCTCATGGGGGGCCTCCATGTGACCAAATTCAACAAATAAACCTTCAAAATGAAGAGGCTCAGTGAGAGCCTTTACCTGCAAGTTGTAGCTTGCGAAACCATCGGTCAAATAAAAAGAAATCAGTAAATGAAGAATTAGGGCCCACCTCTCCAACTCCACAATGAACAATGACAATGACACTTCACCATGTGGACCCCCCCTTTTATAGGCCCCATTTGACCTAATTTCTTCTGATCGACATAACAGAACCATACAAACTCCGTTTGAGACACCGTTTACACTACTGGCTTCATAATTCTACCCCCTATCTCTTTAGGGGACCATTGTCTCATGTTCAATAAGTCAATTTCAATACCATTTCCCACAAGTCACCTCAATTTACGAGCCATGACATGATGATGCAAGTGTCTATGGACCTGTACTTGTATCACACCTCCCGACCGCAACTCATGCGAGTTTTCGTGCCATCGCCCATTAATGAATGTAATTTTATTTTTATTTTTTCATTTATAATTGTCTTTTTCACCGCACCTTACGTGAACCTCTCGACCACTGTCTACAAAACAATTTCTTTTTCTTTCATATATTTGGCATATAAATGCCTCTGGACTTGTACTTACATCACATGTAGTCAAGTCCGTCAACCGTAACACACACACACGCTCTCCTGACCTCTATCCAGGAGCCACCTCGGTTTGCATGCCTCTGCCACATAGACTCGTGAGCCTCTGCCGCACTCTATCCCACACATGTATTGGTATGTTTGAGAGCCTTCTACTCCATCCATACTACATGGATGACCTGTGGACCTCTGTCCATCGTGCCGACATGGGGCACCGCATGTGCCACCATCAGTTGACCACATTGGAGTTTTGTTTAAACTCCTTTTTTACTCCTTAAAACAATGAAAATATTTTCGAGCACAGCTGCTTCCTTTCCCGCTCTCTAAAGTATAGGAAAGAGTGTCTACATCATCTCATTTATCTCCTTTTGTTGACCATGTAGACCATCTCATGAAAAGGACATCCTTGGACCACTCAAGCCAAGACCATACCCCTCTACACACGTTTATACTTTCTCAAGTAGAGGGGCCGCACTTCACAAAAAATCTCACCACGAGTTTTCGTTAAGCTCTTTTCCATCCTTCTCAACAAGAAAAGATTGCTAAGCAAACTTGGTTTCATTCATGCTCGTAAAATAATTTGAATGACCATCCAGTCAGTACAGGTTTAACCTTTTTTGGCTTGATTAGACTACCAATGGTAAAGAAGTCTCTCATCCCCTCCAGGATGGGAAAGCTCTCTTATGTATACTTTTATCCTTTTTTAGGCACAAGAGACTACTAATGAAAAAGATCCCCCACTGGAGTCTTCTTCATGCTTTCAGACTCTCTAAAAATGAAAGCACCATCGAGCATTTACCTTCTCGGGCTCACCAAAAATCCACGAGATCATACCATAATGGTGTCCCTAAACACCACCCCACAGAAAATAGTTTGGTAGAATTCCCACATTGGGTCTCCTTTGTTCAGAGTACTCTCCAATGTGTCTTCCTTAGATCCCGTCAATATCAAAAGTGTCCACCTACTCCAAGTATTTCCCATCTCTAGCGACATTCTCGGTATTACAACTATGATCCCATTCCCATGAGTTAAGTTTCATTTGTTGCTTGGTCCGCCCTACCATCATACTCTGAACAAAGGAAGTTTGAGTCTCCCACTCCCCCCCTACCCCTGTTTAGTTCTTTCCCTTCCCTCCCCTCCCCCCCAATTCAGTGAGTTAGTCTATGGATTGCTTCACACCTTTCGGTTATCTCCCTCATGCTCCTGGTCAAGGAAACATCATTGCCTTTACTAGGGGTAGGTCTCCCTTTGTCAATTCCAACACACATATTCTAGAGGATAGACCCAGAGGTCCCTATACCTTGGTTTCATTAACATCATCAATGAGTTCCTGGACCACTTGAGAGGAGTCCTTAGTGCCTCTTGGGATGGTTGTTTCTCATGTGCTTGACTTCAACTCCATCATCGCATCGTTGAGATTCGTATAGGGTTTGTTCCACAAAATACTTGGTCAAAGACCCCAGATATCACCTGACTCTAGCACATTGGTGAGTATACTTGAGGGACCTAAACAGGTTATGTCCCTTGTGATTTCCAGGTTGCATTGGAGACAGTCTCCAGAAGCCCCAGCAGTGCTTCGATATACCTTTATGATTGATGCAGCATACTTGTACCACAGAGACTCTGATTCTCAATCAGCGAGTCCACATAGTTATGTACCAGATATAGCAGACCATCAGTCATGAAGATATAGCATTCCTTGAGAATTCCATGGGTCTAATGTACCAGATTAGTATTGTATTCAACCTCATATGGAGGAAACCATTATTGTAACATCAGCTGTATATGATCAGCTCTTGTATTTTAGAGCATAGATCAAATGATTTCTTTGACATTGTCACAGGCATGGGAATGCCCGCCTTGTCCATATGCATGTCACACATTTATTGTATCTCACCCATTGATGGGAACCATATTAATACAAAAACCAAAAGCCACCATGCCCCAGCCCTAGAAGCACCACCTCTACACAGCAAATCCTATGATGTATGTCAGCCATACGTTGAGCTCCTACCCTCACACATCAGGGGGCAATATGTTAACCCAAAAATCACCCACATAGCTCTCAATGTCCTACACCACCTAAGGACACCATCTCATAACCCTCGTATCACTCCATTAGACCTTCCATTAGACCCCCACAACTCCAAAATATCCTAAGGATGAAGAAAAAGGGCTAAAAACCCCAAAAATGAGCCCAAAATAACCCCCTAGGAGCTAAAGCCCTCAAAAGGGGCTAAAACCCTAAAAGGGTCTAAAGTTAATGTGGAAGGGGCTAAAGTTAAGGCAACAGGGGCTAAAAGCCTAAAAAGGGGCTAAATCCCTGACCAAGGGCTTAAAACCCTAAAACCCCTTGGAAAAGCTATAAAACGAGGGTGGGGGTTCACTCTCAAAACACTTCTCCCATTGCCTATTGTTATGTTGCCCATGGATACTTTGAGACCTTTGCCTCTCAAACCACCCACACTCCCTCTCATCCATCTCCATTTCCATTTGATCCCTTGCCCCCCAACCAATAGAGAGAGGCTTCCACAAGCTAGGGCATGGTGGCCCATTCCCACTAGAGAAGGTATATTTGTGCTTTCATGTTTTGCTTCTTAGTTAGTTAGTTTGCTTTGATTTATAACCATTGTTTTTATTTGTAGGTTTTGCTAAACATTGTTTGTAGGTTTTTCCATTGTAGCTTAGGTTTATTTTGTAGGTTTTGAAGGCGGAACCCTAACCCGTGTTTGCAGAGGGGTTCATCAGCATTGCTTCTATTTATTTCTGTCACTAGCTTAACCCTAATTTAGTTTACTATTCGGTCATTTCCATTTTTGTTTCGGTTTTCTGCATTTACCATTAGCAGGAACCTACCCTTCTATCCTATAAATAGAAGGGAGCCATTCCTACACCTGTAGCAGTGAGAAATCCTTGCTACATCCCCCGCATAATATTAGACACCTTCAATGTTTGCAAGGCATGGAAAACTTCTTGCGGAGATTCGTGGTTAATTTTTCCAATTTGACTAAAGGATTTATGCATATTTTGAAGAAGGACACCCCTTTTTACTAGGATGAGAAAGCCCATGAGTCCTTTGATGCTCTTAAGTGAGCCTTAGCAATGGCCCCTGTGCTTAGTCCACCCAACTATAGCCGTGATTTCTTGATTTCTTTGGCCGCGTATATGGAGACAGATGGTATGGTTTTGGTTCAGGAGGATGAGGAGCTCCATGAGCATGTCATTTATTATTTAATCCGAAACCTTATAGATATAAAAATTCACTATTCCTATGTGGAGAATCTTGCTACAGCCTATAATACTATTGATAACATCAGATATTTTTGTGTATTACAAGAAATACAAAGAAACAATACATAAATCACACACCACAAAGTACATATATTTCTCCTAGAAATCTCAAAGGAGGCTTTGCTCGACTCCAAGAATAAATATACAGTGAGATTTTAACCTCAACTAATAGTTGAGGGATAAGTTGCAATAGTCAAAGAAGATCGAAGACTGCAATTTGACCTACAGACCTCAAAAGGTTTAATTTCTTGTTTGGTTAAAATTCTCGTCTGACAAATACAAATTTGTCACAGTTTCTGTAGCTGATCAAATATCATAACACCCATTTACATAAGAAGACAAGAATAGACACAATACCTACATGGATTCATACAATTTTCTATTTTTGTGGGACATCATAATCTGTGGCATAGCCTTCATGTCATCTGCATCCTTATCTGGTCCAAAACCTGTGGTTAGAGCCTTCAAGTCATTTGCGTCCTTCTCTTCATCTTCAGAATCTTCAAGTGATTCATGTATTTCCTTTCCTGACAATGATGTAGAATATGGAATGCGTTCAAGTTCCTTTGTCAACTCTTCTTGATATGACCTTTCAATTACCATTTCCTGCAATAATTGATAACTGGGTATCAAACTGATCTATTACTTACTGAAACATCCATTGAAATTGAAAGTAATATTTTGAGTTTAAAAACATAGTAGCTGAGGAATTCTTCACAAACATCTTGGTTAAATAATAATTAATTACATATAAAAGCAATTACCTATGTACCCCTTTTTGTTGTTGCATTGGCTTCATTTCGATTGGAAATAGCATCTACCAGTATTTTTTGGGAATCATTGATAGCCTGATCTTCCATCCCTGCCATAGGTAAAACTTGTTTCTTTGCTTGTTGTTGTTGTTACAAAAATTACTTAATAAGCACATTGCTTGGAGTTGAACAATGCATAAATGTGTATGTGGAATTACAAAACAATCAAATAATATGGTGGGGACATGAAACAGTCAAGTTATAGTACTGCTCCATGAGGAGACTGATTGCTCATGGTCTATCATTGGCTTATTACTAATGTAAAATTTATTAACACTACCAAAAGAAATTAAGGATCTGTTGAGGCCTAGAAATTTGCAGACAACAACAGCAAGGGATTCTCCCCAGTCAACATTCCCAAATAACCCATGACTATTTGGTATAGGAAATCCATCCAGTTTGTGGTCCAGCTACAGTAGTTCAAGTAACAAAAACAAAGGTTTTACTGGTTGCGGCCCGGTCCACTGTGTATATTTTTGTATTTTTGACTTAAAGTATGATATGCACGTGCCTAATTAACAATGCAAGGTGATAAAGGATGCAAGGAGTAGTCACAACGTGATACGCAGGTTCTTACCTCTCGTCTTAGAACTCATAAGCATCTAAATCACATATGCAGCAATAAAGTAAAACTAAATATCTATCTATCCCTGAGGAGCCAAATTGTAACTTATTTATGAGTAATGTATATTGTGCTAGCATTATAAAGAGAAATTACAGATAGCTGATATTCCTTCCTACAACACATGAACGATTAAAGATATTTAGACAATCAGATAGCCAATTGTTTATGAACAGCATGCATTACTCCTGGTGGTAATTTCACAGAATAAACCAAAGATCATTTAAACAAGAACATAGGCTCTAAGAGTTAGAACGATCTCACAGTTAATGGATAAAAACTGGAAAAATGAAATAGCTCATCTTTCACCAATCCATAGCATAGCATTTGAATGTCCCACCAAACTTTCTCTGACAGACAAACAATAATTCTTTATTACAAAAAAAAGTAGTTCTTGTTACAATATCCCTTTACATGTCTCACTGGGAAAAAGCCCTTTGTTCTTCTAAGTATTCTATATTTATACAAAAGGTGAAGAGACTGTTGGGATGCCCACAAATAACCCTTGGGATTCCCAACTCTTCACCTCCAAATATCTCACTTACATCAAGTGTTACAAAATTGTTACATATTACAAAAGTGAATGATCATTCACGAGGAGGGGCCCACTTGAGTATTCAGAAATTTATTCCATCCTAAAGCCTCAGAGGCGATGCCTTCAAACTCACAAGGTTCTAGAAAATGAATGTTTATCTCAAACTTCACAGCTTGGTTCTTGATGGCCTCAATTCTGGCTGCACTCAACCGAAGCTGATCCTCCAATAGCTGCACACTAATGGCAGAATGATCTACTTGACTCCTTAATATCTGGTCGTCGAGGGCTTTAATGTGCTGTATTTTTTCTTCCTCCTCTTGATACCTCTTCTGCAAAATCTCTACCAATGAGTTGTGGACTGGAAAAACATCTAGCCTCTGCTCAGCTTCTACTTGGCACCGGTTATAGGTAATCAGGAGCCTTATGAAGAAATTTGTGCATGCTCCTTTCGTCTTTCTAACAGCCTTTTTGAAATCCTCTGTTGTGTTTATAGCAAACTCTAATAAGTTGTAATCCTGCTTAAGGGCCTGTCGATCTTTCGAGGGCAGCTCTGCAGGAGTTTCTTCATTATTTTCTAGCCTTGCCATTCTTGTTGTCAGGACTTCTAGAACATCCTAAGATATATCAACAAAATAAGAGGAAGTCTCTAGAATTTCCTCTAATCAGCCATCTAATTACAAAACTTTGCATCTCTCCTCTTCTATGGTAGTCCGCAACTGAAGCATCATGGCCTTTTGTGCCAACACATGTTCCTTGAAAGGTTGGAGGTTAACCTGCTGCTCTTTTTCTTCCTCTAAAATGGTTGTTAGAGAAGAAATCTGCTCTTGAAGTTTCATCTCTTATTCTTGAGCTTGCTTCTCACTTTCCTCCAAAGTGGTCTTTTGCAGCTCTAAGTCTTCTATCTTTCCTAGCAGCTATTCCTTCTCCACCCTTATCTCTTGATACTCTTGCTGCATTATCTCCAAACAATCTTGTGTAGTTTCCATAGACCTCCTTTCTGCTTGGAGAACTTGTAGTTCATCCTTTGAAGACCTCATCTCTTTTTCCATGTCCTCATATTTTCTCTTCAGCTTACTATTTTCTTCTCTCTCCTTTCTTAATGTGTCTTTCAGATGAGAAGAAGACTTCTTAGATTGCTATAGATCCATCATTATTTTGTCTACATTATCCTCCGAAGCGTGGATCAATGCAGCTCCTGTTCTAATGGTGAATCTGGGATCTCGGTCTGTCCCATATACAACGGTTGTATCCGTTATCATCTTCCCGGACAGACCTCCTGTTTTTACCTTCTTTTCAGTTCTCTTCACTATCCTCTTTCTTTCCTTTTCATAGAAGATAGTATTGAAATCAGGGATTTCTTCCCCTATGTTCTATTCAAAGGGGACTAGTTTAAGTGTGGGGACCATAGATTGTCTAGGTGTGCTGACAGCAGGTGCTTCTGGGTCCTGAACCTTGGGGTTCTCAACGTTCTGGGTCTGAATTCCAGCTATGTTAGATGCTGACTATTTTGACGTTGTCTAAGTGAGCTTTATCCTCTCTGCTTCCTGTTTCTGAAGCTCCTCATCAAGCTTCCTTTTCCTTTCTTCTTCTTCATTTCTCGCATCTTCTTCTACTTTTTTGGCTGCCTCTTGGGTAGCTATTCTTTTTTATTCTTCTTCTCCCTGCAACCACCCTGCAGCTTCTTGGGCCAACCTTTGGGATTCTTCATTTCTTTTTCGGGACTCTTCATCAACTTTTGCTTGTTCATCCTGCCTCTTCCCACCTTTGGTGATGATCTTCTTTTTGAACCTTTTCCTGAAGGCTATTACATTCAATGAACTATGGAAGATGGACTCCTCTCGGTCCCAATGGTGAGTGTATTCGAAATGAACATTGGCCTCTTTGTAGTGTTCATCTACTTTGTTATGGGAGTCATTTCTATGGAAGGTCATCTCACCAAAATGAAACTTTTCCAACTCTTCCACAAACTCATCTTCTTTCTTTAATCTGGTAAACTTACAACTTCCTAACTTGAAAGGCAAAGGGGGATAGGAAGCCTTCTTATGTTCAAACAAAAACCTTCCTATGCCATCCAGGAAGACTTGCCTAACTGCCTCTTTATGAATGATGTAGTCTGTGGCATAATTGGGTAGTAGGGAAGGTGCTCTTGAGACTCCAAACATTTTGAAGTAGAGGCCATCCTCAGTCAGATAATAATCTACATATTCTTCAATTACCTGCAATGCCTCTTCTGAAATGCAGTCACATTCTTTTAGGAAAATGAGCGTATACAATGGCATGATGAAATGTTCACAAACTTCCTGGTAATGACTGTGGTACTTATGCGCCCACAGTGGCTTGTATGCAGAATAAATAGGCATCCTCTCTTTGTCCCAGATGCACCTTAGGCTGGGGAAAGGTTGATTGCACAGTATACAATCAACAAGTATGGAACTCATGTAAAATTCTGACCTCTTTTGGGACACTCCTCCCAAAGCTGAGGCCATACAGGCTGAAAGACTATTTGACACTATGCTGGCCCAGTTGAAAATGGTCCCCTGGGTTGCAACATAAAAAATAATGGGCATCCACTCCAATTTGAAGCTCTTTCCATGAGCTCTTCCAAAAATCCTATTGAGCATTAACGTGATGAACCTGTATGGGGTCCTTAAGCTCGCTGTGTCATATTCTCCCCTCGGCTTGGTTCTGAAATTTCTTCCAGGAAACAGCATTCTTTTGAGGGTCTCAACAAGGTCCATTCTGATGTTCTTCAACCAATTGTCAGACAAAAATATTTGTGCTTCTAGCAGGTGGTAGGCCAAGGCTACATATCCTGGGCTATATGAAGCATAGCCTTGTTTGTCAACATTCTCTAGGATCATAGTGGTTACATCTTCCCGGGGCAGAATCCAACCAATTACTTCAGAGCATGGGAAGAGCTCTAGTCTCATAGAAATATTCATCAGTGAAGACCTTTCTATATTTGCATATATTCCTTTTTCCTCAAATCCTATATGAGGCACTTCTCTATGCGTGATCAACCTATAGAGGTCTCCCCATTGGTACTCAGGATCTACACCAGTTATGCACTTGGTGTCCTCATAGATATACTCAGTTTTGGTGTTAACTTCCATGTCCGGATCTTCTTCGACCATAGGGGCCTTCTTCTTTTGTCGCTTCGACATTTTGAGTTCGGAATCTTCCTGTCATATATGAAATTATAATCATTAGGCCATTTTTGGATAAGTTGCAAACATTGAGCCAACAATGTGCAGTGTTTTACCTCATATGTGTTTAACATGAAGGAAATTAGTTAAATGAAGCAAATATGTGCACGCATATAAACTGAAATATCTTAACTAAAAGAACTTTAGTGATAAACAGAATCTACATTAAAATGAAGAGACTTCGGGATCTCTGCGGGCGCCATAACCATCGCACTGTGTGGAATGACATGGGAACGGATTCACATTTTTTTTAAAGGTGTGCTTTTAGTAAAAACATTTTTCGTGCATCATCTATGGTCTATCTATGGTTATGCGGTGCTATACAACCCCCACCCAGCTCGGGTTCAAAAAAGACCGCGAATCGGGTCGATTGAAATAGTGTGGTGAAAAGCGGCCTTGGTTTGAAGGATATGGGTAATGTGCGAGGGGAAACCAGTCCAAACATCATAGGGAGGCCATGAAAAAACCCTTCCCAAATATCCTATCATCAAACAGAGTAGACAGGTGCAGACAACGCAATGACCGTCTGCACCAATCTCCCCAACCACCAAGCACAGGATCAAAACACATAACAGCCATGGAGGGAAACTACCCTGTGGGCCAAAAAATGCCCCCACTGATAGTTACGCTACAAGCCCCCCCCCCCCACTATATATGCATGTAAACGACAAGGTCAAGGGAAAACGGCCATGAAAAAACCTAACTATGCAAAAATCAATAAAACGTTCGAAAAGAATGGGATAATGCAAACAAGAGCCTACCTGGAACTGTTGCATGGCTGGTGGGAAGAGGACTGTTAAGATTCCATGGTTGATCCACCTAGAAACGAGGGTACACTGACAACGGGGGTCCGACTGAGCTCGAACGAACGCCAGCGCATGAAAACGACAGAGCACGATAGTCCAAAAATAGAAATAGAATAATCAACACTCGGCCCCATATATATATGGTCGACCGTAAGCAACGGGGAAAATATCGGACAGCGGAAGTACAAGGATTAGGGGTCACAAGAACATCCCTTTCCACAACATCGGGTGGTAAAATAACTAAGCTATCTGCTGAGATAACCGGGAGAAAATAATAACACATCGGAGCTCGCAAGGCTAAGTGTTGGTGTGACAATGGAATAAGGAGCCACAACGGCGGAATTATAAAGGACAAACAGTCCACAATAGGAAAGGTCTACATCGGAGGATAAATCAACTAAATGATCGGAAGGATAGTTCTTTCGGCAGCCGCAACGGCAGAAGCCCAAGACTTGAGGATCGACGAAACAACACAGGGAGATTTGAAAAGTAAATGCGACTATCGAGGGAATTCATAGTTTGTCATCCGTAACTATGGAGAATAGAGTAACAAGATGTTCCAACACGAAACCAAAGGTCAGCCGATTAAGACAAACGCATCGGAGAAAAATGTCAAAGCTAAAACTTGTTATTTCTCCGCAACGGCGGGAGCGCAAGCAAATGAACTTCCGATTCAAACACACTAAAAACGAATTCAAAGGCAATGATAAAGCTTAAACAAATAGTGGATCATTTCAAGCATTATAAAAAATTTTCTGAAGAATCATTAGATCAAATCAAATAAGAAAATCAAACCAATATAAGCAAAAGGAGGGTCCCGAAATTTTTTGAATTTTGGGAAAATGTTGCAACTACAATAGGATCCATGAAACATTTTCAAGTTCCACAAGGTTTAAGAAAACACTTAAGGGAGTGTCAATTTCACAACTAAATGATAAAATATGAAAACATACAAATGAAAGTGTAATAGGAAAAATAAAATACTTGAGAAAGGGTGAACAAAAAAGGTAAAGCCTAGAAAGGGAGGAACCATTTCTCAGAATGAGGGGAAGAAATAGAGGTGGAAGTAAAGAATAAATGCTTTCTTTGTGTGGAATCAAATATGTTTCCAAGTATGTCTCCTTTTGAGCTCTATATATTCTTGCTCATTATAACCAGATGCTTAGACATACTTAATTAAATTAAGAAGGGATTATGAACATAGATTGAATAGCAAGTATTCAAAATTTTATATGAATGCTATGCCTTAACCTAAGTAACCAATTATTAAAGGGCAAGGTTGTAGTAATGCTCATTAAGGATGGTAGTGGAAGATCAAGAAAAGCTAAGTCTCAACCAACCCTAACAAGCAAGGATTGATAACCCTAATCTAAGTGTTTGGAAACTCAGGATTGAATGAATCACAGTCTCACCATCACTAATTTTGGATCCATACCACTTGTTAATGTGTACTATTTATGCTATACATGCTCACAATCTAGTTATTGTGCTCCAGATAGAAGGATTAAACCATAGTAGCAACATTCATATATGAATTTGAATTTGAATACATTCAATATGGAAAAAATACATAATGAAAATATTCAGTATGGCTCCAGTATAGAAGTATACATCTCATAGATATGAAAAAACGTGTTTTGTTCCAAATTTTAGAAGAATTTCAGCTTCAAGGCAATCCAATAAATCAGAGAAAATAACTTGAAATTTTTTCCAATCAGTTTATAGTTATAGATGTATCAAGATATATATATTTTTTTTTTAAATTAGGGTTTTTGGGATGTTTGTTTTTTGGTTTTATGAGTCCATGGGGATTAAATACATGTGTTATATTGTCAAATATAATCAACAGTAAGCTGACCATACTGTATCTGTACAGTGGAAAATTCACCAAATTTTGTACTAGGGATGAATTTATTTACAGCAAAGTCCAATATGGCTAGATATTTCTATTATGTTTTAAACTTTAAAACCTCATAACTTTTTTTATCTACCAAATCCATTAGAATTTACATCTTTAAATTTTGAAGTTTCAGCCCTTATTAGGCCTTTAAATGTGAAGTTTAAGTCCCCTTGCTGCTACTATTTACTCCTTGAAGAATATTCAATTGCAAAGAAAAAGTTCTTTAGCTAATTTGTTTTTTGTTTATACATATGATCTTGTGGTAATTCTAATTGTGTGTATATAGCCCACTTCTTTTTTATTTAGAGCCTCTGGTTGAAGTTTTTTATTTTATCCTCTTACTCAAATGTTGAAAATTGTTTTGATCTCAATGACAATGATAATCTAATTTAAGGTCATAGCCTAAGCAGAGGCCAAATATTGATGTATAAGAACCTTTTGGTACCAAACATCACTTTTGGTTAATCTTTCCCGTAGATTGGTCTTGTCATAAGTATCTATCATCTCTATATGGCTGGTTGCTTTTCAGTTACCAATGCCTATTTGTTCTTTGTCTATGGACAATTCAGTTTTATTCATATTCTTGTAGGAAGACATGGAAACTCTTTTGGTCCGCCCCTAATTGCAACTGTATTAGAAATTCATTCATTGATGTTTGTGAATATTATAATATAACCATTCCCTATATTAAACCACCAAGGAGAATAATTATTTATGCTCTCATTCTATAACCAAGCTTTATAACCTGCTTTCCTCCTCTTCCAGTGCAGATTAGCTGTAAGTTAAAACACGGATTCTCAGATGGTGTATGAGTAGAGTGTGGCAAACAAGAGGATTGGAATAATATGTTTGGGATTGCAATTTTTCTAGGTATTTTTTGGATTTACTACTGGTCAATGGTTCGACGATATCCTTTTTAGACCTCTTTGTTGAACGACGGTCTTCTGTGGTGATTCCTATTTTTGTAGGAAATTGGTTTTGATTTTGATTTTGAGATGCTAAAGTTAAGGGATCAAATGAAACTCTGTGCTTACTAGGTAACCATGTTCTTACTATGGCTTGGGAGGTTTGCACTGGCCTTATATTGACAATTTCCAGGTTTCTTATGGTATGTTATTGAGTTAATTTCTCACCCTTTCCTTGGAAGGTGAGCTGTAATCTGACTTTTGGAGGCTCTATAGAAGAATCATGTAGCATGAAATTTCATAGGTATTTGGATGACTTGGATAGTCAAGCTTGTGAGAAGATCATGTTGCTTGGGAAGTACATTGTGCATTCTTATTGTGTAGCTCAGCCATGAATTATTTTTGTTCTTGCTTGGTTATGAAAGGGAAGGTGTATGATGCCCTATTTTATATGATGCACTATGTATTCTTTAGTGTAATAAAAGTCTCATTTTTCTTACAAAAATAGCATGCTTTATAATCCATTTTTCCTTTACTTGACATTATTAACATTTCTAGTTATGGTAACTTTATTTCAGTTGATTTTCAACTTCTACAAAATTGTTCTTGGGCATGTATTTACATATTTTGGTTGTTAAAATTCAATGTGGGTAACCAGTGCAGAAGATAACATAGTATTTTTATATGGTTCCTTTGTAATCTATACTATTTGTTATTTTCAAAAGATTTACCTCTAGCTATTTTATTTTAGAGAAGTATACCAAAAAATAAACCATGGACGACAAACATCTCTGCAACTTGATTTATCTGTTTATAAAATTTTGATTCGAAGCATTTAGGTTGCCATTATTGCTTTTTTAGTGAGAAGGTATGATTTGAATGACCATTTAAGCAATTCTTCTGCTATTAAGTGAACGCAGTTACTTCAATGGATTACCCTTTTATCGTGTCATAAAACACTTTGTAATTCAAGTTGGGGATCCAAAGTTGGCAAGAACCAGGGAAGACTAGACTATTGGTGGTTAGCTCAATGTTCAACTTGAGTTCAGGTTTGTATTGTAAGAATTTTTTAAATTAATTGTTGAATTTGGTGTCACATTGTATAGTCTTTTATTGTAGTAAGTTGCTCATGGGAATTTGTTTTCCCACTTGTTTTAACTTGTCACAGAAAAGCACTGCAATCCAGGATGTAAATGTGTATATCTCGATAGAAATGTCTTAATGGTGTACTTAACTGCTGATTTTCATATTATTTTGGTTGTTTCTGTCTATTAGAAGTAATCTCGGTAGTTATTTAACTACCATAGCTAATCCTATAAAGTCTAATAAGGCTATTAGCTTTCTATGTCAACTGGTGGCCAATAAGATACTCTTTATCTAGTAAGGCTTCACACTTCTTTTGTATTAACAAATTAAGCTTCCCATCTAAGTCTGACAAAGAGGTTGCTTTGTTAGCTACAATCTTTTATTCATAAGTGGATTGAGCTGAAAATTTGTTCATTTTGTGCAGTCTTGTTATTTTATGGTTTTCATTGAATTTTATTTAGCTACTAGTTGTATAGCATTGGATTCTTTTAATATATCTAATAATTTTATTTGTTTGGCTTGGGATTTTAATCAATCCAAAGTATGAAGAATTCATGCTGGGGACCTCCAAATCAAAGGATCAAGGAGATGGATTTGAGCTTTTCATAACAACATCACCCAATCCATATTTAAATGATAAGCTTAATGTCTTTGGGCATGTTATAAAATGTTAAGATGTAGTTTAGTTACCTTCTCATTCACTGAGTTATCTTTAGAGATTTATAATATTATATTATACACTAAGGATCATATGGCTAAAAAATTAAAAAGGTTTCTACCATATTAAATTTATAAATGCTCCTGAGGTATAATCCAATATAGATTCTTGGAGTTGAAAGGTTGAAAACTTTCTAATCACAGATCTCGATTGATGACAATGTTTAGTTACTAAACGTACAACACACTTAATAGACTCAAGCCTTGTTGCCTATTTCTGTACAATTTAATCAGTTAGCTTCATTGATCTCCACATATATAAACTATTATTTTTCCTCGAGATATAAAATCAAGTGTTGTTCTATATTATGCATTTGTTTTAGAAGAAATATATTAGATTATTTTTTCTATTTTATGTTTTCTTCAATATTGCTTTGTTATTTTTCCTTACATGTTAAAACAAGGTATTTTAAATTGCATTCCAAATTATTTTAGGATACATTGATTTATGCAGATTTGTAATTCATGCACTAGTTGGGAATGCTTCCTTTTAATTTTGGAGGTGCTCTTTTCATCACATCCTCTCTCCAAACATATTTTTTATGCCTAAACTTTATATCAGCACAGGGGTGTGTGCCCCATGTGTTTCCCCGTCCCCAAAGAAAGGGAGGAGATGTCCCCTTTTTTGTCAAATGATTCTTTGAAGGGGAGGGGCATGTTAAGTCCCTAACCATAACCCTCATTCATTATTATTACATTAATTATCTTTATGTTGGCTTGCAATTATTTCTTGCTAGGCCTCTTTGTCTTCTTTATTCTAGGAGACTCATTTTAATGATCATCTTATCCTTTGCATTTGATATCTTGTAATAGAATATTGCCTCCTTGAAGAGGATTCTTATCCATTCATTCTTTCACTTAATTTAGGCATGGCATTACTAGATTGGGACTTTTTTTTTGCTTAATTGGATAGCTAGTCCATAATAGAATACAATCCCCTATTTTGAGGATGGGTGGAAATGTCCCATTTTATATGGGATGTCTCTTTGGAAGAAGGGATGTTACCCTGGCATCCACTGCCCAAAATAGAAAACCATCCTTTTAGGAGAATAAAAGATAAGTAAAAAGGAAAAAAAAAATTGAGGAAAGAAGCCATCAACCTAATACATGAACTAAATCAAGTTTCTACTAAATTAAGTGAAAGAATGAATGATGGATGCATTCGAAGCAACTTTTAGTCATTTGAAAATCCTACAACGCATGCATACTTTTTTAAGATCTCGTCCCCTGCATAGTTCCCTAAAAGTTAAGAACTAATTCATAACATGAACGAATACAAATAATTACAATAAGCATGGCATCTTATTATAAACATGGCTAAGTTTTAACCCTATCATTTAAAAATTCATTGCTTAAATTTGATGTTTCCTTATGGTAATGGAGGATGCATTCAAAGCATCTTTTATTCATTTTTCTTCATGGACCGACATGATATGAAACCTACAGGATGAGTATATGACTTTGAAATCCCATCCCTTGGTTGGATTGCTCCCTAAAATTGGGAGTTATTAACAAGATGACAAAATTACAAATATAGTAGGACATCCTGTTATGAACTCAGTTTAACTCTGTCATCAGAAAATCCTTTTTGGACAATAAACAATTTTATTTGGGCTATCCAGTGATCCATCCTCTGTATCCTGTATTAATCTAGAGAAAGTATTTGGCATCCTTGTAAACGCTGCTAACTCTGTAATATAAAACTTCTTTGTGGGCAATAAACAATTTCATTTGGGATGTCCAATAATCTAATCTCTATATCCAGATTAATCTAGAGGAACTAGTTGGGTGCCCTATTTTATGCTAAAAAAAAAGAAAAGCTAATCTACTTATGAAACTAATCTAATGAAATAAAAAAATAGGTCAAAGAGAAAGAAAGAGAAACATAGCGTTCTAAGTACTGCTTACCTTGTAGAGATCTAGCAAGACATTGTCAAGGGTTTCTTGTGCTTGGTCATCACAAGTCCAAACAACAAGAAAAATGGAAGCCAAAACCAAATACTTCTGATAAAGGTATGTCTCTGCAAATCCTTTATTTTGATTTAGTTTTCACTTAGTGATTCTTTTTATGTGTTTTGCTATTTGTCTGTAATATGCTGCACTTGTTATATTTTCATTCAACTTTTGTTCTTTTGATATATGGAATACAACCAGGGCAGGGTCAGATGGAAGAAAATAAAGAGCAGCTTCAACTTCCAGGAGCTCGTCATTCTGAACCTGCCCTTGATATCAAACAACCTGAGCTAATTCAAGATCTGAAAGTTATGAATCCAATTATGATTTCCAGTAACGGTAAGAAATATCAAGTAATGACCCGACTGTCAAATTATGCGGGCTCAATGAACCACTCAAATTCTCTTACAAAAAAATAGTAAACAGAGATTTGTCAAGAGCAAGATCTTAAATGTTGTAGGTCAACAGTATCTAGAAAAGGTTCAAGCAGGCACAAGCATATTACACCACACAATGAAGGGGAATGATGTAGTAGCCTGAATACACAAGTCCAAACAATAAGAAAAATGGAAGCCAAAACCAAATACTTCTGATAAAGGTATGTCTCTGCAAATCCTTTCTTTTAATTTTGTTTTCACTTAGTGATTCTTTTTATGTTCTTTGATATTTGTCCATAATATGCTATAATATGCTACACTTGTTATATTTGCATTCAAACTTTTGTTCTTTTGTGTGTCCTGCATTTCCATCAATAGCATAAATCATTGTGCTTAATTCTTAAAAAAATGTCACAATGATGTCTTCCTCCTTTGTGTCAGAGGGTGATGAAATGGAAGGAAAGTGCAAGAATGAAAGTGAGCCAGAGGTACATAAGCCTCTTAAGAAGAGGCCAGAGAAATAGTTGATGGCTATAATGGTCAATTGTCAATAGTTCCTATAAAATCAAGAAAATATGATAACGTGCATGGACCACTGATGCATGGTGTGAGACCTATTGCATCTAATGGAGTTACAGGAAGGGATCTTGATGGAGCAGTTAATGCAAGTCCTATTAGAAGATACCATGGGAAAGATATAGGAAGTTCTGTACTGGAAGAGGCCAAGGATCTAAAACGCTCTACTGACAGATTGAAGGTCTGCTTGATGTTAATTATCCTTATTGATCCATCTATACATAGCCTAAAATTATTCTCATGATTTGATGCAATCCAATGTTTAAAATGATAACTGCCTTATAATTCTAACATAGATGCAATATATGTTGTAGACTATGGGAGGTAGCGACCTTGAAATCAGTGGTTGTTACTTTCAAGCGGATTTAAAATTTCTTCATGGTGCTTCATTATTAGAGCCTTGCAATTCTAACAATGCAAAGCATGGAGAAATAACTCAGGCTATGAAGGTGTATAAAAATACTGCCAGGCTCTATGAGTAAGTCTCATTCCTTGCACGTGTTTCTAAAATAACTCTTCTTGCAACCAGTATTTCAGAAGGACCAAAGAAATAACCATAGCTGCAATAAAAGAACATTCCATTATATTATAAACTAGAATTCTCAAAAACTTGAAAACAATTCATAATAATGGAAGTATAACACAAAATTCCAAATAGACAGTTAACTTACCCATCATTGTATGGGAGATTTCTATTTGAATCCTTTTCCAAAAAAGTTTGGTCCAAAAGTTTTTGCTTCAGTTTCTGCCTTAATTTCTGCTGCTCAAGTTCTTCCAATTTTTCTCTCCTCTCTAAATATTCATGGCATTCCTTAACTACAATAGAGTCTTCATCAAGTTATGACTTTTCATATTTTCCTGGCTCTTAATCATCCTCATCTTCATACTCGTATTCCTCTTCTTCTTCCACTTCTTCACATTCATCATCTTCATCTAAAATATTTGAGCAATCCTTGTTCTTCCTATAGAAGCCCTGAAAAAAATTAAGTGTACATTGTCACATTTTTCCAAAGACAAGAAGAAAAGCTCAATCTATTTCACAATAAGACCCAAGTGAATTTAATGAACAACATAAAAAATAATACTTACAACTCTATCACCATATACACTTTCCAAGAATAGTCATTACTAGGTCAACAAGTTTCCTGAAAAATATTCAAGAAATTAATACAACATAATTAACAGTAGGTTATCAATTCATTGCATGTATAAACATTGTATGTTGAGACCATGCACGTAATACTGCATCAAATGGTAATAGGAATTTCAAAATTGTACATAGCTCTCAAGAATTACTTTATCATAAATACTAGTTACTAGTAAGTTGTAATAGTAATAATTATGTAGTTTGTAGATTGCTACCTATCATAAATTTGTTTGAATATCATCATTGTCAAGCAATAACAACTTCTTAAAGCGTGCTAGCTCAATGGTAGAGTGCTTGCCTAATTATAGGAAAGAGGTTGGTGGTTCGACTCCTCTGTGCCCTATCATAAATTTGTGACTACAAAAATACTAAATTCGCATATATACAACTATTAGTAGCTAATTTCCTGTATCTTAGTTTAGCTTAGTCATTAATATGTTATCATCTAGTAGTTTATTTAGTCATATATTTGGTCATTAATTGTTGCAATTGGTGACTAAATTAGTGACTAAATCAATGACTAAATCCATGACTAAATCATTGACTATAAATGACTAAATCATTAACTATAAATGGCTAAATCAATGACTAAATCAATGACTAATAAGTCAAGATATTAATCACTAAGTGAAATACGACTAGCTATAAGATAGTGGAAATTAGCTATTATTAGTCATCAACTCAAAAATAGTCGTTTATAGCCTAATTTTAGTCATTAATTTCTCATTTTGTACTAGTGTGAAGAGGTGAATTGGATGTGTTTGATGTGGATGTCGCTGATGGGTCATCGGTTTCAGTAGCAGATCCATACTGGTTCCACTTGGTCTGCAGGTTGATCTCTTTAGTTCTCATCGCCATCAGGTGATGTATCCTTGTCTCTGTGGGAGGGTAAATAGGGAGGGTTGCAAGGGCAGGTTGGGGTAAGGGTGAGGTTGATACCAATCCTTGTAGTGGTAATGGGTTCTGGAGTAGTATGGGTGGAGAGCTCAGTGGTGTTGGGTTATGTTGTGTTTGGGTTGCCGCATTGTTTCACTTTTGAGCTTTGTCTTGGAGGTATTTTTTGGCACACCCCATGAGAGGACATTCATGGGTGTAGTGCCCATAGACGTTTCACATTTTGCATGGGTGGTTGGTCCGCAATGGAGCATTATATCGAGGTGGATTGGTTTGTTGGTTATTTTGTGCTGGCAGATTGATGTCATTGTGGGAAGGGTTAGGTTGTTGGTTGGATCTTTAGGGTTGGTTGCTACCTCGATTCCTAGATTGGTTATTTCGGCCTTACCCTTATTGGTTATTAGGGGTAGTCTGGTTGGGATGATTTTTCTAAGCAAACACTCATCCCAAAGGTGCAGGCAGATCTAGTTCAAGGGTTGGAGTGGCTTGCACTGGTGGTGCATAGTAGACATGGGGGGCAGGGGGTGCCACAAATTCGGTCATCTATCCTGAATATTGTTGCACCAACTAAGTAGGTGTATGGTCATGTTGCTGTGACATAGGTTGTGCGTAGGAGGTTGTTTCTCCAGATTGAGACATCATTCATGAATAGTCAGGAGCTTGGTTTGGGTGGGAAACACTAGGGGTGTTGTTTGAGTGTGGTGGAATCATAGGGTATTTCTCATGGTGTTGGGATTGATGGGAGACAGAGCCTATGATGTTGTTTGTAGCATGGGATTCCCCCAATGCATCATGGTAGGAGGTGCCTACACAGGGAGTGTATGGAATGATAGTATAAAGCTATCCATACTGTGTGTAAATGAGGTAAAATTGTTGGGCATTCAAGATGGCATCTTCCTTTGTCTGGGGATGCTCAGAGGCGACGTCCTTGGCTATGGGTGGAAGCAAGTTTTTTAGGAACCAATCAAGGAAAATCATGTCATCAAGTTAGATCTTGCATAGGCTACAACGTCGCTACCACTCGTGGATGTGGTCAGTTATGTGGGTGACACTGTTTTGGCGGAAAGATAGCAGGATCTCCACCCCTTCATCATATCTAACAGGGAGTTGGAAATATGGCAGGAACATGAAGGCCAATGAGTTAAAGTCTGGGTACTTGGTTTGTGGTAGCTCAATGTACCATTTGGCTGCAGCACCTGTCAGGGTACGTTGGAAAATCCTAAGTCTGATCAAGTTATCTACGATGTTGTTTGATGAGCACCATAGGTGAAATTTAATTATACGGTTTTGGGGGAACTCCCCTGCCTTCCCTTCAAACTTAGGGATGTATGAGGGGAGCTTAGTTGGCATGGGAGGCCAATGGGCTTGATGGAAAATTGGGTCATTGGCTAACCTGGCTAAGTCAGGCAAATTGAGGTGTGCCATGAACTAGAGGTTAGACCCAAGGTTGATGTGGGAAGGATAAGCAATGGTAGTGGGGTTTGTAGGAACATGATTTCCCTAAATGACTCGAGGCACCCGTGGTTGACTTCCCATAGCAGGGATAGTCATATAAGAGCCATTTCCCCCATGTATGATAGGTGGTATAGTTTGACTGGTAAGTATGTGTGGAGGAAGCTAACTTATGACAGACTACATGACAGTCCTAGGACCACTAGTAGGGGTGTTGGTGGTGCTGTGAGGTATGGAAATAGGTCCAGTGCCAATCACCAGTCCGGAAAGTGGATTTGTTTTTGCACCATCCATGGGGATAGATGGTGCAGTGTGTAAGTATATCTCATATTGTCATGAGTCTAGGTCTGTGGCTATGTGGCCTTTTGACGGTGTAGAGGATCATCGAGAATGGTGTCGAGGGTACTGGTCTAAAGACCTGAACTGAGGTGGATCTCCTCTCAGGCGTGAGGAAGAGCATGGTGGATAAATCATGTTTATTTGTCGAAATAAATAATGTAACAGGAAATGCTGATCTGGACCCTAGTTTCAGTGGCTTCCTACTACCTTACAGGTGGTCACTCGGCCATCAAGACTGCCAGCAGACAACGCTTGGATTTTTCCTCATAGGAGTGCTAGTCAATCGGTAGGGTTTGTTAGTCACATTGCTTGGTGATTCCTCTCATTGTGCCGGCTACTTTGGGGTTCCCGTGGTAACCCTCACAATGATTTTTTAGTGAAGATCTCTGGTACTTCCCATGGTTAAGGCAGTTAGGGACTTATGTCCTCAAACTACAAAGTTTTGAATTAATGTAAATTGTTTGATTTTAATGGGTTCACTTAGCGTCATGAACCGAGTTTGGTTCACTTAAGTGGTGTGGTTTTGTACATGTTTAGTGTATGAGAAATTGTTCATTTCAAAATAATTTTATGTTATTATGATTCAGTTTTTTGAATACACAACCATGGTTTATGAATACTTCCTAGCAGATATTTCTAGTTTATTGTAAAGATTGGAAAAATGGGCAATCTATCATGAAAACCAATGAAATTTTAAAAATAAAAATTGAACATGCAACTATTACACTTTGAACAAATTTAAACCTGTTAGGTGACTACCTTTCCCTTGTATTCTTTTTTGACCAAGAAAGAGTGATTGGCTCTCAACAAAGTGGGAATAAGACCACCTGTAGATCCACAGGTCACTCTTCAAGTGTAGGGTTGGTCAATAGGGAGGACACAAATGCCATGAGACCTCCTCGGCCTCCCACCCCCTCTACCTTCCAAGTCACTCATTTTTAATGGTCTCAAAAAATGATAGGGATAAGTTCCTATTACTATACTTTCTTAACCCTTCGTCTTATCTTAGAATACCCTGGAGGGTGATGACTAAGTAGAGGAGGAAGGGCTAGGAAAGGGGTTACTTTTCAATGTTTAAATGAAAAACTAAAAATCAACTGACAATATTTAGGCTAAGCCTTCAAACATATTTACATGCATTAACAGTCAATTAAATATATCATCAACCTACAAAATTGCTTTCAAACAGAGATAGGTTGCTAGATAGAGGCGGTTGGGCTGCACTGACAGTCCAAATAGCAGCAAACATGCAATGCAAAAAGGTTACAAATGCTAATAGAAAGTAAAAAATGGATTGCGCACCTATAGAGGACCTATTTTTTTGGGGAGGATTGTGACCAAATCATGAGGAATTATCTCCAACGATTGAAAACCCACTTCGAAAACTGGCCCATTTACCCCTTATTAAGGAAATATTTGCAAATGGATCAACTATTTTAGAAGGAAACATGACCGAACAGAGATGAATTTTTAGAAATTTGATTCGACCATTTTTTCATAGTTGAACGATTTGCAAATAAAAGAATGGTCAACAATAATAGGTACTATGGCCGAACCAATAACAAAAATTAAATAAAAGGTCAATCAAACTAAGTAAGAAAATATCTATGAAACTAAGTAAGCAAAATATCTATAAAACTAAAAAAACCTAGGGATCCTATGGGATCGACCTGGTATGGTCGCCAATCTTTAGCCGGGAAAAGGCCCTAGCTACAAGCTGAAACACTTACCTTCTGTCTATAGGATAGAAGGATAGAGCTTCTATGGGTGAAAGCAAAACCTGTAACAAATTGTTAATTGAGAACCTGCAGCACACTGTTAAATAAATGAATAAGTAAAACCCCACAATAAAAATGTTAGCAATAAACTA
Organism: Pseudotsuga menziesii; assembly: GCA_001517045.1. NCBI lineage: Eukaryota > Viridiplantae > Streptophyta > Pinopsida > Pinales > Pinaceae > Pseudotsuga > Pseudotsuga menziesii. The sequence goes on from LPNX011074612.1 coordinate 70,247, forward strand.
GCTATGAGAAACTAAGCTACAAACTAAAAAACAAGAAAAAACCATTATACCTTCTATCTATGGAGAAATGGGCCACCGTGCCCTTGCTCAAGAAGCTACCACTCTATGGATTGGGGATTTAGATAATGGAGCAAGTGGAGGAACGGGATGAATGACTTAATAGATGTGGGTCTCAAGGAACTCATATAGGCAAAGTAATGGTAGGCAAAGAAGGAGTATTTTGAGAGTGACCCCCACCCTTGTATTTATAGTTTTTTCTCAAGTTTTAGGGTTTTAAGCCCTTGGTTAGGGCTTAAACCCCTTTTTAGGGTTTTAAACCCCTTTCAGTCATTCCTTAGCGCCTTTGGGGTTCTTAAGCACCTTTTAAGGGATTTAGCCCTTTTTTGGGGGCTTTAGCTCATTTGAGAGCTATTTTGGCTCTTTTATGGGGTTTTTAAGCCCCTTTTTGTGTTTTTTGAGCATTTGCAAGGGTGTGGGGGTTAATGGGAGAAATAAAATAGATGTCTTTGCATGGTCTAGTTCATATAGAGCTAATCGAGTGATTTTTTGGGCTAATACTCTTAAATTGCGGCCTACCCAACGCTCCTTCAAGAGCAGCATATAGCTTGAGTTTTACGAGTGTGAAGGAAAGCAATATCACTTGGAAAGATCCATTTGAGAAGGAGAAATGGGGCTTGCAACAATAAACTCGATGCTTTGTTCTTAGTGTTTAATGATCATGACAAAGACATAAAGTACACTCGTAATCATTTTCATGTTTAGGTCCAGAGCACAAAAAAGAGAAAACTGAGCTCAAACCAAGTGTTCCTTTTCAGTAAATTTAGTCCCTCAGGTTCTAAAAAGTGATAAACCTGTACTTGAGAATACTCTTCTCAATTCCATAGAAAAGAGAGTGTTGTTTATCGTGTTATTCCACATGGTCCAAGAAAGAGATAAACTACCACCAATGTGGATGCCCATTCACATATTCTTAACGAGCTTGAATGGACAAGTTAAATCAACAATCAAGTCTGTTTTTAAGGAGTCAAACTTGAGCCTAAATAAAATACATAAGGGTGGAGGGTCCTATAAAGGGATAGCTTGTAAAAAGAGACCAAAACGAGGCTCAATTTCGCGTGAAAAATAGGTAAAAATATTCCCATGTACCTAAGACAACTGTAGCATGAGTATCGAAAGAAAAAATAGGTTCTAAATGGGGATACTCATGAGAGGAAAGCCCTATCCATGGAAGAACAATGGTAAAGACAAGGAGCTAATGGTTAAAAATAACATAGTCTGTGGACAAAATGTTAATTGCTAGGTTTAATATGGAGTAGGTATAAATGCAGAATGCATGTGAAATGACAAAAAACCATCCTATATGAGCAAAAAACACCTTAAAATGATGATAAACCTACTACAAGGCCAAAAGATATGGTATTAGTTTTATAAATTATGAACTATAGCGAAAACCCCACTTGAAAAATAAATTTTCTATAAATAGTTCAAAACTTAAATAAAAACTCACCATTTGGATTTTTAGCCATAAAATACAAGTTTTCACCTCTACCTTCAATTGCTCGGTGTGGAAAATCCAGTGGACCATTTCCAAATCCGCAAATGTCAGGTAATACTACACTCCATGCTCTTCAATTTGATCCAAGCAATTATCAAATTTAGGCCCTAATTTCATGTTTTTAAGCGTCCTCAACAAAGCAACGCTGTGTATGCAAGTTTTCTATATTGAAAGTCACGTACAAACATTCTGTACGTGGGTTTCCCAAAGGACAGTCACGTACAGTACATGACATGCCTTAATAGATAGTCGCGTACACTGCGTGAGGGGAAAAAAAAGCATATAGGATCAAAATTTCGAAATTTTATATGAAACTAAAGGTTTTCAATTGCTTGTTTACTAGGTTGAAAGATGATGCTGGAGTGGAGGGAACGTGAACATGAAGATATGGATCAATAATCACTCCAATATTCCCCCATCATGAATGTTTTATGTTCAAGTAGGTTGTTAAAGTGTTTTTGTACCTCACCTATGCGAGCCAATGTTCGCCTCTTAGAGTTCCTGATAAATTATTGGGATCATGACTTGGGAGTGTTTGACCTTCAAGGTGATTCCTTATAGGTCACTTCAGAGGATATCTATTTCATTTCTGGTCTATCATGATGAGGAGCTCTGATAAACTTGGAAGGCACTAGTAGAGGCGGTGACCCTCTAAGTGTCCAAAACTATACTGATATATACTGCACACCAGGCAGACAAAAGAGGGGTAGCTGCATCCCTATTGTGCACATGCGTGATCTTCCTCTACAGGTATAGACAAGTACTATAGTGAGGTTTGTAAGGTCATATTCACTTCACCTTGCAACATGGAACCAGATGAGACTAGTAGTGGATTGTATGCAGGGGGGCCTATATGACTGGTGCTCGGGAGTGATCCCGATTATGAGAAAACAACTCTCTAACTACAAGAGAGGCAGGAGGAAGAATTTTGGATATTCTAGCATACTAGTAGCCTTCTTCTTTGAGAAAGTGCCAGGATTAAGTCCTGCAGTACCTTTGCCAGTTCGTTCTCCTCATCAGCCTAGGCTGAGTAGATGGGAATATATCTTCCTCTACCAGGGAGGTGGTGGCTCACTATAGAGTGTCCATGATGAAGAATTCTACTTTTGGTGGGAGCAACAATTGCCAACACTGGAGCAGTTTCCATATGCTGGAATGGATTTCAGAGGTGATGCAGACCTCGTCCTCCCTCTAGGAGGAGCATGGGGAGAGTTAGGTAATTTTTTATTTTCAATTTTTTTTAATTTTTATGAATTTTAAAATATAGAGATATATACATATGTATAAGAGTTCTAATCCTTTTAAAATGTCAAAATGCAGATATTGGACCAATATTCCCTGAAGGGAATCCATGCATGTATGTGTGTCCTGTCTTAGGAGAAGACCAGGGGATGATTAGGGTTCTAGAGGGGAAGATGACCAGGCTTACCTAGAGAGTACCCACCTCACGAATTGATCACATCCCAAAAATCATGTAGGATTTCGTGGTTGTTGTACCACCTGTATGGATACACCTTTTGAGGTGGGCAGCTAGAGAAGTGTTGGTATACATAGATGTTGCTGAGGCTGTTGAAGCTAAGGAGGCTGAAGAAGCTAGAGTACAGGGAGACCGGGGGGACTAGGGTGGTCTAAGTGACCAGGGTGGTCTAGCTTATATCTAAGGAATTTGATGGACTTTGATCCATGTTTTGTATATTTTTTTGTATATTATACACTTATGACTAGATCTAAGGATCAAAGACTCGACCTATCTATATGAACAGATATTCACACACACACACACACACACACACACACACATATATATATATTGTCGGTTTATTTACAAATGTTTTTTTATGTGTTTGTTGTATACTTTTATGGAAAATATGTTAAATTCCTATCCAATATGTAATTAGCATATGCATCAGTTAATGAATTTTGATTCCTTGGAATATGATTGAATGTAATGAACTCAAAATTTCTTTCCAATAACCTAAGTTGCATAAACTGATGCAATAGAATAGGGTTTCGCACCTGATAAGCCCGATTGAGCTGGGAAACAACCAGTTGAGAGTCCAATTGGACTTCCAGTTGGCTAATACCACATGAGAAAGCATCCCATAGAAGCTGAATGATGGCCCTATATTCAGCCACATTATTGGAAGCAGAACCTAAGCAAGTGCCTCCTGAGGAAACTAGCTATCCTGGGGGCGAATAAATAACCCATGCAGTTGAAGCTAAATTACAAGTGTGGTGACTGGTGCCATCAACGAAACCTACAAACCCCTCGAAAGACATCTGAAATAACCAGCAAATGGTATAAAAAACACAAACCAATTAACTAGTGTACATAAAAATACATAGAATAAAATACAAGAAAAAGTGCTAATCCTAAGCATAGTACTTTTTTAGGTAGATCCCATTTCTAAGCTCAACCAGCTTATTCCCATCGAAATCTATCAATTAATATGTGCCTTTTTTTAATAATTTCAACACGATATAGGGTCCTAACCACATAGACCTGAACTTTCCTACCCCCATGGTTTCTTTGTCTTTGTCCTAGAGCAAACCAAGTTCCCCCTTAGAGAAAATTTGAGGCTTAACCGATTTTTCATATTTCTTTTTGACCCTATTTTTATGAGCTTGGTTTGCTGTCAGTACATCTCTACGTTGTTCATCAAGGTGTTCTAAATGTAAAATATGTTCTTAAAGCTCAGTCATATCCGGTAACACATGAATATCAATTTTCAAAGATGAGATTTCACATTCAATCAAGGTAACAGCTTCCACTCCATGGAAGAGTTGGAAGGCAGAGAAACCCGTAGAAGTTTTTACATTGGTTCAATATGCCCAAAGAGCGGGGTACAGCATAATATTCCAATTTGAATGGGCTGCATTAATAGTACGTTTGAGGATAGTTTTCAAAGTTTTATTAACAGCCTCGACTTGACCATTGTCTTGAGGATAGAACTAGGATGAATGTTCTTGTCTAAATCCTAGCATAGTGGTCAGTTTCATCATCATGCTATTTTGAAAATGACTGCCATGGTCAGTGGCAATCACCTTGGGTATACCAAATTGTGCTATAATTTGATTGAACACAAAGAAAGCTGTAGTTTCCTTGTTAGCTCTAAAGGTGGGCATTGCCTCTGCCCATTTTGTAAAATAATCCATAGCGACAATGATATATTTGTGCCCCCTAGCCAAGGCTGGGTTACACGTCACGTAATAAATCCCCCACTTCAAGAAGGGGCCCACCAAGATAATGGGAAATAACAGAGCGGGATGTGACTGCATCTTCCTGGTGTAAAGCTAATAAGGATGACAGTGCTTCACTGCTTCCACACAATCTTTAAATATTGTGGGCCAGAAATAACCAGCACGTAATATTTTCTAGGTCATTGCTAACCCAGATAAACGACCTCCACACGCTCCACTATGGGCATCATTTAGGACAATCTATGCTTCCTCGTGGGTCAGACATCGATACAAAATGGAATATACCCCCCCACAGTATAAAGTATCTCCTATGATGAGGTAGTTCTTGGCATGTAGGCATATTTTACGTCATTCTTCCCATGAGAAAGCTGCAGGATACTTCAAAGTCTAGATATAGATAAGTATATCTCCATACCAGGGATCGGAGGTGGAAATCAAAAAGATTTGCTCATTTGGGAATGAGTCTTCTTCAATAACTACATCTTCATATACTGGAAATTCTACAATAAGCTCAGCAAAAACTAAGAATTTTTTGGATTTGGCAGACTAAAAATCCAAGTCAAACTATTGGAGAATGGCTATACATTTGTTCAATTTGCCTCCAAGTATCCGTCAGAACAAAACATATTGAAAAGGATTGACATCTGCCACTACCATTGTAGTCCTTAGTGAGATGTAGTGATGTAACCTTTGAACAACGTAAACAGCTACTAAGGCCAAATTTTCGATGTGGGAGTACCTAAGTTCAGGTCTGGCTAAAGCACAGCTAAGATAGTAAATGAAATGCTCTTGGAGCCTATCTTCCTCTTGGACTAGGACCACCCCTATGTTCGACTCAGACGTAGCCAGATACAATATAAAATCCCTAGAGTAATCTTGAAAATGCAATAATGGTGCCGACAACAAAGCTTTTTTCAATGCCTCGAATGCGAGTTGTGCAGTTTCATCCCATACAAATGGGGTGTCTTGTTTTAGCACGTGCATGAAACCCTTAGTAATCTTGTCATAGTTTACAATGAAACGTCGAAGAAATTGGACTTTCCCTATAGTATCTGCATCGTTCAAATATTAAATGTAGGTGATTTGGATGGTCAATACTCTTACGAGAATGTGTAGGTAGATCATCAAGGTAGGGTTTGACAATGGATTTAATATCATGAAAGGCAAAGTTCATTTCCCGTTGAAAGGTTGCCCCAGCATTTTTCAATCCAAAGGGCATTTTTTTGTACACAAAGGTACCCCAAGGACAAATGAAAGTAGTTTTATGTTGGTCTTTTGGTTTTATTTGAATTTTATTATAGCCGAAGAAACCATCCATAAACGAAAAGACTTCACTTCTCATGCAAGCATCAATAATTTGATCTATAAATGTCATGACAAATTTGTCCTTAGGACAGGATTTGTTTAAATCTCTGAAATCAGTACAAATGCATATGGTCCCTTGCTTCTTATCAACAGGAACAGGGTTGGATACCCATTCCATCAAAGCTATGGGATAAATAAAACTGGCTTTCAACAGTTTTTCCACTTCAGCCTTCACTCCTACCACTTTACGTAGGTTAATAGGTCTCAAATTTTTCCAAACAGGTTTAGCATCAAGATATGTTCGGATCTTGTGCTCGACTATAGATGGATCAATGCATGGCATCTCCTCATATGACCAAGCAAAAACGTCATGGAATTCCTTAAACAAGGCGGTATAGATGGAAATCTCCTCAAGAGAGCAGTTTGCGTCGATATGTATATTTTCCACAATGTCAAGATTTATAGAGATGTTGATAGGGATGGTAGCAAAAATATTTTCCATATTCCCCTCAGCAAACATTCCTTCTCTGGGTAAAGGATTAACGGGCGTATCAACATCATCTATGAGTCTCACATGAAACTCTTGATTCTCTATCGTGCTTAGCTCTAGAAGAAAATAGGATCACTGATGAATATCTTCATAGATCTTATCTCATCTGCACATGGCTTCTAGAATGACTTCATCAGAAGGTAAAACCATATCTAAACAATATGTCGAATACAAAGAGTTTTCTTCCCAAGCAGGAAAATAGATTTCTTCCAATTCCTCTGAGACTGAGAGTGGAACCAGAATGGGATCAATAGTGGTTTGTGTGATAACTTGAGAAGCTACTTCCACTTCCAATAGGGGCACTTCAGGTTCATGGTGGGTAGGGAGAACCCAAGGATAATTCCTATCAACAACCGTAGCAATGGAATTTCCCACACTAGTAGAACCTATATAATTAATAGGTGGTGGAAGATCAATTGTGCCCATCAATGATACGTACATTCAATCCCCTAAGCTCTTTGTAGTAGGTTTGACTTGATCAACTAATGCCATAGTGGACTCATTAGATTCCATGTGGCCTTTTTGAGTAAAATTGAGTGGGTCAACAGTAACCAACTTCCCTTCATGTGGAAACACTACCACCTGAAAGACGGCTGATGCAATAGTAGACATGGCATAAGTCTAGCTTCTTCCCATGATTAAATTATAGTCCAAAGGTGCATCAATCACCTCCACCTCAATAGACACCGCTTTCCTTGCCAGCTTAATTTCAAAACCTGATAGGATACCATGCGGATGGAATGACCTTCCATCGAAAGCAATAAGAAGGGTGTTTGATGGAACTAGCTCTAGGGATCCAAGAGATTTTCAACATGGCAAGGACATAACACATGTAAAAGCACCCTCGTCATCAACTACCCTTCCAATGGTCTTTCCACCATGGATGGCATCTATTGACAAGGCTACATGGTAAGGTAGGTGAATTTTGACATCAGAAAAGTAAAATTTCGCCATGAGACTTGATGAGTCCATACTACCTAAGGCTACTAAGAGTGCATCCCGCTGGGTGGGACAACTCTATAACACCTCTAAAGCTGACATTGCACAAGGTGTCTGGGATAATTATTCAACTACGAAGTAGTTGAATGCATCCCTAGCATTAGGATTATGCAAGGTCTTCTTAAAGACACCTTTCGGTATCTTGGGCATAGTTACAGCGAGGTTCTCAATCGTGAGAGGGTTAGAAGTTTCACCTCTGGACTTACCCTTCTCAGAGGTCTCTTTTTCATAGTTCTTATTCCTGGTCTGTAGTAAAGTCTAAGATCGAACCATGTTGATATAATTGGGGTCAGGGGCATTTGGGGTTCCCCCTGCTGCATTCAAAGCTGAAGTAGAATTATGTCCTTGGGGAAAAGTATCCTTCAAGACAGCTGATTGTTGAGCTTTTAATAGCTTATGGGATTATTCCATAAGGGTACAAAGATGGGTGAGGTGATATTCATGGCCCAAATTGCATGGGAATTTCACCTTTTTCTTTTCTTTCTTTCCCCCATCAGCATTATTTGTGGGTTTCTGCTTGTTTTGATTTCCCTCCCCTTTCTTTCCTCTCTTCTTTTTCCCACCGAGATTCTGATTTCCCTTCTAAGAGGTCTGTGCAAAAACATTTTCATTTTGGGGTGATGGGGAAACCTTTGCTTCCTCCATTGTAGAATGTTTAATAAACAGCTAATGAAGCTGTTTGGCCAAAGATTCTACAGTGGGAGAATTAGCGGAACCAACCACACCATAGGCATGGGGTCCATGTTAACCCAAAAAATCCCTCACTCAGCTCTACATGGCCTACATCACCCAAGGACACCCATGCACTACCCTTGTATCACTCTGTTAGACCCCCACACCCTCAAAAAGGCTTAAGAATGAAGAAAAGGGCTTAAAAACCCCAAAAATGAGCCTAAATAACTATCCTAGGGGATAAATCCTCTAGAAAGGGGCTAAAACCCCTCAAAGGAGCCTAAAACCCTAAAAGGAGCTAAAGTTAGGGTGGAAGGGGCTAAAATCCCAAAAAAGGGGCTATAAAAGGAAGGTGGGGGGTCACTCTCAAACAACTCTTCTCTTGCATACTGTTATGCTTCCTGTGGATGCCTTGAGACTCTTTGCCTCTCAAGCCACCCACCGCCCCCTCTCTTCCACTCACATTTCCCATGGAACCATAGCTCCTCCATTGCTGAGTCAGATAGAGAGGTGCTTCCTCCAGCCAGGGCATGGTGGCCCATTACACCAAATGGGAGGTATACTTGTGTATTTTGTTTCATTTCTTTGATTTTGTTTAGCCCATATCTTGTTTGTAGTTTTCATATTCTTCTTGCAGGTTTATTTCTAACATGTTATGCAGGTTTAGTATTGTTAAATAGTCTCAGATCTAATCCCTAACCTTATTTACAGAGGGGCTCACTGCCATTTTATTTCTGTTTCTTTTATTCCTTTACGTTTCTCTTTTCTTTCATGCATTTTCCACATGCAGGAACGTACCCTTCCATATTATAGATGGAATGGAGCCATTCCTGCCCCTGTAGTATGGAGAAATCCCTGCTACAAAAATGACGACCATACCAGGTCGATCCCATAGGATCCCTGGTTCAGTTTTTGTTGTTGCCAAAGCATCTGCAATGCAAATCTGAGTCTGTTTGGCCACAGTACAAGTTACTGTCGGTCGGATCTGACTCAGGATAAGAAAAACCCCAATTCTGGAGTAGGTCAAACTTATCGGGCCTGAACAGGGGATGAGGTCACTCATTTATGCCTCATAGGGGTGACCAGGCCACCCTTTTTCCTCCAAAAGGTGTAACTTCACTCAGAAAGGAATATCACTTCTGTTTGTGAAATCTATGTGACCCCCTCTCCTGTTTCTCGAAAAAATTTGCAACCCCCTCGCCAAATTTGACCCAAAACATGCAGTCTGTCAATCAAAGGTTAATTTTCAGTTTACTAAGGACTGTCAGTGCAGCTCAGCTACCTCTATCTAGCATAGTAGTTACATTTCTGTTTCTATTTTAATTTACTACAATTTCATGTACAAACAAAGTGTAAATTCAAAAAAAAAATTAATGGCTTAATGAATGTATCTTAACTAACATTGACATAAAATTAACAATCTTTCTTACTCTTTGTCCTCTACCTAGTCATCACCCTTTGGGGTATTCTGGGATATGACAAAGGGCACAGCTCGTATAGTAATAGGCCCTTCACTGAATATTGTTCTAAACCATTAAAAATGGATGACCTAGAAGGTAGAAGGGGTAGAGAAGGAGGGATTCTCACGGCGCTAAGCATCCTCCTTGTTGACTAACCTTGCATTTGGGAGGTGACCTATGGATATATGAATGGGCTTAGTCCCATTATGTTGAGAGCCCAGCATATTTTCTTGGTCAAAGAATAATATAGGTCTAAGGTAGTCACCTAGTTAGGCCATTAAAATTTAGGGTAAAAAGTTGTATCTCTTTACAAATTTCTATTTATTTACTACTTGTACTCACAATGATATGAACTCTATGACAAATTCATAAACAACTTATAGCCACTTGATAATAGAAAAATAAAAAGACATATACACCATACCACTTAAATCAACCAAACTCAGTTCATGACGCTGAGAGAGCCCTTAAAACTTATTAATTTACACTGAGTTCAAAAAGTCTACAGTCTTTGAGGACATAAGTCCCTGACTGCCTTAACCGTGGGAAGTACTTGGACTCATCCCAGAAACTCATTGTGAGGAGTACCAGGAGAACCCCAAAGTAGCTGGCCATTGAGAGGAATTTCCAAGTGAAATGGGAAATGACCCCCGCCGATTGAGTAGAATGCCCATGAGGAAAAATCCAAGCACTATCTCCTAGCAGTCTTGGTGGCCGAGTGACCACATACAGCCTATAGGAATCCATTAAAATCGGGGTCCAAAAATCATTCCCACCAATTTGATAAACATCTAACACAATTGATCCTCCACGCTCTTCCTCACGCCTAAGTAGTGAACCACCACAATTCAGAACACAGAACCCGCACTATTGAGACCATTCTCAATGACCTCTCACACCATCAGAAGGCCACACAGCCTCTGATTCAAATTCAGACCCATATTAGTCTGAACCAGAACTTCATACTGCACCATCAAGCCCCATGGCTAGTGCAAATATAGACCCATTTTTCGGCATAGCCATAGATAGTTGACCCATGTCCACACCACAAATTATCACCAACAACCCTACAAGTGGCCCCAGCATAGTCATGCAAACTGTCATTAGTCAGTTGCCACCACCCATAGTAACCACTCAAGCTGTCCCACCTGTAACACTTGTGGGCAGTGGACCTTCCACATACACTACCCCTCCTATCACACACGGAGGTAGTGCCTGTTACCACCTAAGTTGTACTTAGTGGTTTTTTTTATCAAGTGAGCCTGGTGAACTGGATAGGGTTAACTTGTTCGGACTTCAAGGGACCTTTGGTAGTAATTCTGGGAAGTGCTTGTTTTATCATATCACATGTTCATACCCCATGGGGGAATTGTAATAAATTTTCTAGCATGATAGTGTCTGTAAAACACTCGGTCTCTTAGACTTTATTTGTCAATCTGATCAGCCCAAGGTGTTTTTTCCCTTGGTTATTATTGGATGTTGAACAAACGACTGATAATTTCTGAGTTTTTCACTCCATACCTCCAAAGTTGGGGTGGTCGGCTTGGTATTTAGGCCTATTGAGGTTATTATAGTCTATGTGTCAATGTATAAACATGCTAGACATCATTTTCGAGTCATATGAACATGTCTAAGTCCCCCTAGGTGTTTTTCAATTTTTCAATTTTTTAGTTTTTTCAGTGTTTTTTATTAAAATTTAATTTTCCAAAACTTAGGCTATTTTTTAATAGTTTAATTGGAAAAATTGATTTTGTAATAAAAGTGGGCCAAATAATCGGTTTCAGTGATGTAAGTGCTCATTTTCAAGCTAAGAGCACCATGTAAACCCATGGACCCACTATTTCCTAATTTTTGAGTGATCTTCCATCACTCAGGTCAGAAAGCCCCAAAAATCAATTATTGATCATCTTAATTAATAAATTGATGAATAATGGAGTAAATCCAAAATCATAAATCAGTGGATTCTCAGCCAATTTGATTGAAATCAGTCATATCTGAAGCAGATTGACTGGATCTTACAAATCCTTGACTGAAGGAGGTGATCAAATCAGATCCAGAGTTGATCTTCAGCATCCTTTATGGGGAATTTCACTCTCCCTCTCTCCTCCACATGTTTTTGGCTCATCTAGATGAGTTTTGGTGGACGCTTCAGTCAACAGGTTGAGGTGTCAGTCAGATCAGCCCCTCGATTGACAGTTGCACTTAGTGAGACTCGGATCTGGCTCAGTTAGACACAGATCAGTCATTGATGGACTCTCCTTTATTTGATTTGATGTGTTTCCTTGGGATTTGCGCCCCCCCTGGGATGGATCTCCTTGTTTTTGTATATATCCAGGCACAACTCCCTCTTCTAAGCTGGTTAGAGCTGGACTGAAGCGCTTGCCATTATAATTCTATATATGATCATTATTTGTGAATAAAAAAGATTTGGAGGCTATACTATGTAGTGCATGTGTATGTGTGGATTCTCATTGTTATGTTGCTGATGTGGTAGCTGCAATTTCTTGCCAAATTCTGTGCTGCTTCTGTGTTCTGGCTTCAAGGATTCGGCTGAATCTAGTAAGGGTATAAAATAAGAAAGCTAGATTGCTTGATCTTGTTTATCCATATGATGTATGCTCAAAAATTTTAGTTATATTCTTAAATAAGGTTATTTTGGCATAATCTTTCATTTTTGTTGCTTTATACATCTATATCCATATCTCACGAGGTGTGTGTAGGCTTGTGTTATTTAGTTGCAGGTTCCCGATTGGATGAAGGTGTGGATATAGATTGACACCATTCCTATCCAATAATCTCAAGACTCTATCCCTCAGCACTCCACAAAAGGGCCTCCTTTCAGCTTGCTCCATTCAAGCAATGATCCGACCTTCTCTCCTCTTCTTCTCATTTCTATAAAAAATCAACATTTTTACCCGATTACTCTGTTCGTAGCTTTGATTTTTCTTACATATATCATATTAAAATTAATTCCAACATAGATCTATCTTATCAAATCCTATAGTCTATATCTTGCTCTTAAAAGAGTTTCATAAGCATTCTAGATCTAGCTATAGGGAAATCGTCCTTTTGCATGAAATTTAAAGAAAACTTGTAGATCGCATGCATTAGATTTCCTTTCACTGTTATAAAATTTAATATTCTAAAATATCAGTGCATATTTCATTTTCTGCACAAACAGCAATCCAATATCCCAAGGAAATCTTGCTTTCCTTGGTTCCTTTTTGCTTGTTTAGCTAGTTTTAACTTCATTTTTTTTTAGATAAGGTAGGCTGATCCAAAGGTAATATTAAAGTGATTTTGGGAATATGTTATTCTAACATTTTTTCTGTATTTTATCATGTCTGACATAAAATAAAGGAATCTGATGTCCAAAGTTTCCTCAGGAGCGTTCAAATCCCCCCAGGGGTCTCCCTTTTCACTAAAATCTTAAAATTTTTGCATAATTGTAAGATCTTGGTTTAAGCATGTATAAGGACCAAGAATTTTCTGATATATCAGTTCTCTGATATTGTAACTTCTGTTAATAAAATTATTCTTTGAATAGGCTCTTTCGAGCCCATTCCCCATCCCCCCTGGGGGGGATTTGCGTCGGTGTCCTTTTTGTTACTTTTTGCTCATTTCTTTTCAAAATAGTATTGATATAATATACAGGGTAGTATAATATATTTCATTATTAATTCCATACTCCATATCTTACATTTCAAAGTAATCGTAATACTTACCCCACAATTTCTCGATTGACCCAAAAGGGGAAAGAGATTCGTGGTAGGATTAATTAAGAAACTAGAATTGTGTATCTGTCTACTTTTTTCTATCATTTGTTTATCAGCAACTATAAAATTAACCCCTCCTTGATTCCTCGATTGAGATCCACTTGGATTGAAAGAGGTTCCTGGAAGGTTTTCTTTTAAACAAGAACATCCAGTTTAAAACTTACTAAAATTGACAAGACTCCTAGTGTGTATGCTTTGCACTTGGCTGTGGTTCGTCCGATCAGTCAAGCTGTATCAAAAGCACTTGGGTGACTATTATAATTAGGACTCACTCTCCCCAACTTACAAACCATCAGGTGAAAATCCAACACCTAGATCAAACCTTTACGGTGGCAAAATATCCAAAGGAAGCGGGAACTTCTGAAAAGTGACCTCGGGGCACCGATCTTTGTCACACCCTAACGGGTGCATTATGAACAATAGACCTAGAGACTCCATTTCAGCCCACATATTCCTTGCAGGTAGCCGTGAAGGTTTAGTTTTGGACATGCTCCAAGTACTCTCGGGTATATCTGGAGTCCCCCCTTTGCCTAATCTAATCAACTCATTCTTCAAATTTAACTTAAAGCATATCAAGAGGCAATCGAAAAACACTCACTCCAAGCACATGCAAGTACATTGTTTCTATTTTTTGACTCCATTCTAAGGCACTGGTTATTTTCTTGTTATATATATATATATATATA
>LPNX011074612.1:92940-121416 GCA_001517045.1 Pseudotsuga menziesii
AAGGCATGCTGTGACGAAAAATGGATAAGTGTTCTGTAACCCTTGCTATGAATATGCATGTTTGATTATTAAATTGTATATGCAGAACGTGTTTTGATTCATTCCCATTATGACTGATTGCTTGAGTATGAATAGGGCCTACATGGCACACACCGGAAGAGAGTGCACACTTTTCCGATGTCGAGTCATGAAAGGGTTTTCAATATTGATTACACTCTGGGGAGTAGACGCACTCCTGGTGTCTCAATATTTGATAGTGAATGATATGAAATGTGATTATAGTTTTAGAGCAATGATGCTGATGAGTTGGCTTGTATTGCTTGTGTTGCTTGTGTTGACAGGTAAAGGTGAAGGTAAATGGTTGATATAAGTGTATGTGTCATTGTTGACATAAGTGCATGATGGGTTGTGATATGCCTAAGGATCCATAGTAGATCCTAGACCTGGAAATGGTCATGATAAAGTTCCAAGCCCAGTTGACATGGTTATGTACTGGCTAGACATTAATTATTTGATGTTTTGGAGTAGCCGGCGTGCTGACCTAACATCTGAGTCCATAGGCGATCCCAAGGCTTGCAAAGTGAAGCAGGATCCTGTGGACGAACGAGGAAATGCACAATATAGATAAGTATTGGATTATTTTGCTTATGAATATGCACATATATATGATTTGGTTATGATGTTTTAAACTCTTGCTTTAGAGATAAAACTGATGAGAGTAAACTAAACATGTGAATCTATTCAATTTTTGGATATAGGTGTCGCTGGAAGCGAGAACTATGAGAGCATCCTAGAGATGGATGGGGACATGTTACTGTCCTGGAAAGCTCAAAATGAGCGGTAATGAAAAAAAAAAAGGGGGTGCTAGTAAGACAGGGGAGTCCTAGCAGCCGAGACAAACCATGTGGAGAGACTCCATGGTTTAGAGGTCTAGAATAGACCGAAGACACTAAGTGTCATGACCAAGAAAGATTGGTCCAGCATTCATGGTGAAGTGAAAGAGGCTGAGAGCATGAAAAGCCACAACGGTGGTGTGGGTTCCAGGATGGAACAAACCGAAGAGGGGAAAAACTCTTACTACTCTCTCTTTCCTTTTGATTATATATATATATATATGTTTATGCATTGTGAAAACAAAGGATTGTTGAATGCATGTATGATTGAGAATGAAATGTGTGTATTTGCTTAAAGTAAATTGTGAATGATGGAATAGTTAATTCCCTGCCCAGGAATGGACATGAATGAGCTCATGTGCCTGTTGGGAAGGCATGAAAGATATGAAAGTTTTCTTAATGGAACTTGAACTGTCATGCCAATTGGGTAAATAACTAACTGATTTTGATATCTATATTATGCTTAGTCTGATAGAATTTCAATGGTGCATTTCACAGGTAAGAAAAGTGAAACCAGGTGGTGCACGTTGATTATGGCAGCAGATCAAAAGTTGTTGGACTTAGCTGGAAGTATCCTTCAAGTGGTTACCAAGACCCAAGAAAATCTTGGGGAGATGCTCAGGTTACAGAGGAGGCAGAGTGAAATGAACCACCAGATTTTGCAAGACTCTATTGGTTTGCAAAGGGACGTGAAAAGCCTTCTGGGAGCAATTGGAAAAGGAAAGGAAGGTGGATCAGCAATGGGACCATTGTCCAAGCGACCCGATAAGAAATGGTCCAAGCACGAAGACTCAAAGGAAATTGAGCCGGTAATGATGAAGCATCCAGTGAAATGCTGGAGATGCAGAGGACATCATTTACGTCGGGACTTCCCAATGAGGGAACAAGATGAGGGCAATAGCCACAAAGTTCCTAAACTTCGGGATCAGCAAGAAGCTGAGGACCAGCAGGAAAAGTCCATGGAAGCCGAGAGGCTTGGTCTTGAACATTCCAAGTAAATGATTGAACGTGGGATAGATCTGCAATTTTGAATTTTGATGTGCAATTGTATATGTATTGTATATATGTAATGGAACACCGAGGACGGTGTTATTCCAAGGGGGAGGGGAATGTAATGTCCCCATTTTTGACCCCGTTTGCATGATGTATATATTGTAATTAATCGTGGTGAGGAGCTCAAGGCAAAAGCCCCACCATCGATTTGGTTGTGTATGTTTCGGCAATGGGGGATAATTGCCGATGGTATGTCGTGCTATCCGACACATTTTAATTCGGCATCATGTAAATCTGCACATCAATTAAAATAAACCACAACCAGCTACGGCAGTGCAATGTTGAATGAAAAGGGTGTGATTCCAAAGGATAAGGGGTGGGGGATGTCAAACCTTGGTTATGGGGGAAAAACCCATGTTTTGTCACCTTGTTGATTTTCCATCTTCCCTTGTTAACCTCTTTAACGCTTCAGCTGGTGGTTGGGGGAGTTATTGCTGAAGTGGTGGTGGTTGTGGCAGGCTGTCAGCCTTACCCACTTGCTCACTCCACCCACGTCTTCCCATTCTTCTCCCTCACACACTCTTCCCTGGTCAGTTCACTCTCACCATGATTTTGGGTCTGTTGGTTCCTCACGCACAGGCTCTGGATGATTTTGGTCTCACGTAGGCATTTTCTTCCTCTCCACGAGTTGCTAAACACTCAAGCACTTGCAATTCGCATCCTCCCAACTGCTGTGCATTCTCACGCTGAGAATTTCCCTCCCGTTTCTCATTTTCACGCACAGGAATTTCCTGGGTTTTACCCACGTCGTTTCCTCCACGAATTGGTGAATGGAGTGGCTGAATCCTTTCCTCACGGGCTGAAGGTGGGGTTTCGCATTATTGTTCCTCATGCATAGTTCAGGAAACTGTGAATTTGTCTGCATGATGGTCCACATACGTTTTCCCAGCAGCTTTGGTTGTGCAAAATGGGTTGTTGCTCCCCACGTCACTGGTAAGGTGTATGCCAATGCGTTTTTGTTGGCTGTGGTGTCCAACTGCGTTTCGGGCCACTGGGTATTTGGGGTGAGCTATTGATTATCCATTGTGCTCTGTGTTGAGTTCCCATGGCTATGCTGGGAGTGCTGTTGATTATCCGTTGTGGTCTGTGATTGTGTTATTGTTCATTGTGTGTTTGGGCGGCTGAAGTACCTTGTTTGGGTTGCAGCTGGGTTGTTTTGGCCACGTTAGGGCCAAAACCTACTCTGAGTTGCTTAGCAGGCTGAGTTGTGCCTCATTTTGGTTTGGGGTTGCCACCCTATTGTTTATGCCTTCATCACAAAGTAGTGAATGAAGTTGTTTTACTACTGGTATGCAGTGGTTGAGCCTTGGACTGTGCTGGCTTGGCTTGTCTGTTGAAAGCCTATGAAACCCAGCTGTGTTGGATTGCTGTTTGTGCCCCTTGGCTATGTATAAGCCTGCAATTGACCCTTATTCCGGAGGAATCATGCCCAGCTCGGGGGTGGCAGTGTTGCTGAGAGATTAATGAGCACGCTGGCCTATGGTTGGGTGGAACGTTGCAGCGACGTAGCTGGTTGCGAGTGAATTCTTCATTGAAAGATAAGTACTATTGTTTACTGCATCTCTGTAATTTATATTGATTGTAAATGATGGAATGTCTATGTTTGCTTCCGCTGATTGTTTGAAGGACTGTGCATCCTTGTATGATGAATTATGCATCTGTGTATGCTTGTAAGTTTTAATTTCAGCATTTGATTTATGTTTTATGTTCATGGGAAATTTTCCCAGCTGTGTATTGATGTGTTCGTCGCGTCCTCTTCGCCGGTTGAGGGATGGGGACGTGAGATTGATCCTAGGGTTAGAAACTGCTAAAGATATGGGGATAAATATGTTGAACATAAAGGGTGATTCAGATCTAGTGGTCCTCCATATTAAGAATTAGTATCAATGTAAAAATGATAGACTAAGAAAGTATAGAAATGCCACATGGGACACTATGGAATGGTTTGATGTACTCAACATTCAAAAGGTCCATAGAGAAATGAATGAGTTAGCAAATAGATTGGCGGTAGCAGCATCCACCCTCCAGCCATCGGATGAAATGATTAATGGAAATGGAAAGATGGAAATCAATTTCAGACCTTCAATTCCGGACAATATAGACCATTGGAGGGTGTTCAAAGTTGATGAGCAACTCTTGAGATTCATCCACAATCTACCAGAGTTCGAAGGTTGCAAGATCAATTATCAGCAGGAAGGTAAAGAGTATCAGGAGTACGAGGATAATGAAAGGAATCACATCCCGAGTAGACTTATAGCTTTCGAGAATATTTTTGATCAATAGGATCATCATAAAAAACAAAAAGAAGAAATAAAAATTGGGAATTATATAGAAATAAACATAGGAACTGATAAGGATCCCAAGTTAATAAAAATGGGAAAGGGTACTTCGGAAAAGGAAAGGAACACTTTGATCAACGTAATCAAAGAGTATAGAGATGTGTTGGCCTTTAGTTATGATGAACTTAAAGCCTATAGGGAGGATGTGTTTAAACACACTATTCCCCTCACAGAAGAAGCTAAAGAGGTCAAACCTTTCCAATAGAAACTTAGATGAATAAATCCTAAGTTGGCCCCCATTGTGCAGAAGGAGCTTCAGAAGATGTTAGTAGAAGGGATTATAGCACCTACAAGACATTCATCTTGGTTCTCCAACTTAGTTGTTGTCAGAAAGAAGAATGGGTCAGTTAGAATATGTATAGATTTTAGAAATCTGAATACATCATGCCTCAAATATAATTACCCATTACCCGACATGGAAACTTTGCTTCAAAGAGTAACAGGATCAGGAATGATGTCCATGTTGGATGGTTTCTCTGGTTATAAACAGGTGTTGGTAAATAAAGAGGATCAACACAAGACTACATTCACCACACCTTGGGGTACCTATAAATTTCTAAGAATTCCTTTTGGCCTATTGAATGTGGGTGCCACCTTCCAAAGAGCCATGGATTTTTCCTTCAAAGAACTTATAGGAAAAATAATCAAAATATATCAGGATGAATTAACTGTTTTTTCAAAAGAAAGATCTAACCACATAATTCATCTTAGGCAGGTTTTTACAAGATGTCGGAAATATGGTATTTCCTTGAATCCCGCCAAGTCAATCTTTGGAGTTGATGAAGGCAAGTTGTTGGGGCACATCATTTCTAAAGATGGTGTCAAGGTTGATCCTAAGAGAGTTGAAGCTATTAAGAAAGTCCCCTTGCCTCAGAATCTAAAATCTCTCTAGTCCTTTAATGGTCAAATCAATTTCATAAGAAGATTCATCCCAAACTTAGTAGAATTAATGAAACCTCTACAAAAGCAAATAAAGAAAGATGCTAAGTTTGAGTGGACGGATGAAGGGAAAGTTGCATTCAAGTCCATAAAAAATGCCATATCCATGTCCCTAGTTTTGACTAGTCCAGATTATTCCAAAGAATTCCAAATATTTTCCTTTGCCTCAGAAGACACCATTGCCGTTGTTTCACTTCAAAAGAATAAGGAGGGACAAGAGCAACCCATAGCCTTTATGAGTAGAGCCTTACAAAATTCAGAATTAAAGTACACCATGATGGAGAAATAGGCCTATGCTCTTGCCAAGTCCCTTAAACATTTCAGAACTTATATAAGTTATTCCAAGATCATTGGATATGTACCCCATGCAGCTGTCAAAGATATCATGTCTCAGCAGGATTGTCTAGGAGTCAGGGGTAAGTGGGTTTCAAAAATTCAAGAATATGATTTTGAAATAAAACCTACTAAATTAATTAAAGGATAGGGTCTTGCAAAGATGTTGACCCAAGGGAATGAAAATTCTTTAGGAATAATCTGTCATAGCAGCAATTCAGAGCAAAGTGTATCAGACAAGTTTCAGAGATTAGAGCAGCACCCCTGGTACACCGACATCATATTTTTCCTCTGCAACCTTACATGCCCCAATCACTTACTTGGCCATAAAAGAAGGGCATTAAGGTTAAAGGCAACTAAGTATTGTTTAACCAAAGATGGTTTGGGTTGGAGAAACCCAGATGGTTTGATACTTAGATGTGTCGATGAACCTGAGTCTAAGAAACTCATGGTTGAGTTCCATTCAAGATTTTGTGGTGGACATTTTGCAGCAAAAACAACCACCCACAAAATCCTTAGAGCAGGCTACTATTGGCCAAGACTATTTTCAGATGTGCACAAGGCTATCAGAGTTTGCCCCCAGTGTCAGTTATTCACCGAAAAGCAACAAATGAAATCCTTGCCTCTAAATCCAATAGTAGTCCAAGCCCCTTTTCAGCAATGGGGGCTTGACTTCATCGGTAAGTTCAAGGATAACTTGAGCAATGGTTACTCTTGGATTCTTACCGCCACAGATTATTTTACCAACTGGGTAGAGGCGATACCCACCAAAAAGGAAACCGATACTATAGTCATGGATTTCTTAGAAGATAAGATCATCACAAGATTCGGTGTGCCAGCTAGAATAATCATGGATAATGGCCCATGCTTTGTTTCTTCCGATATGTCATCTTTCTGTTTCAAGTACGGCATTTTCCTATCTCACTCATCCAATTACTATCCCCAAGGAAATGGTCTAGCAGAATCAAGTAACAAGAACTTAATGACCATAATCAAAAAAATTGTGGGCGACAATAAGAAGGCTTGGGATAGCAAAATCAAATTAGTATTATGGGCCGACAGGATCACTAAGAAAAGTTCAACTGGGAGGAGCCCTTTCAAACTAGTCTATGGCCTTGATGTCACTTTGCCAATCCATCTAAAGCTTCCAGTTTATCAGTTCCTCCAGACATTCAGCTCAAATCAAGAGGCCATCTAGAATAGAATAAACCAGTTGATTGAGCTAGATGAGAGCAGAGGAAACTCTCTTGACCATAGTATCAGAAATTCAGAAAATATCAAGAGAGCATTTGATAAGTCTACCCGACCAGTTTCCTTCCAAGTAGGTGACACGGTTCTATGTTGGGACAAATGAAGGGAAAAACCTAGGAAACATGGGAAGCTCGACAGCTTGTGGTTGGGACCGTACATCATCAATGAAACAGCAGGAATGAACTCCTTCTATCTAAATGACTTGGAAGGAGAAAGATTAAGCTTGCCAATGAATGGTTTCCTCCTCAAGTTGTTTTTCACCGGGACAGTTTGATGCCTTTATTGGCATCGGTGGTTTCAGAACCAATTTCTAAACCTTTCCCTGCATGTATTTCTAAATTGCATATATCATATTGTTGTATCATAAATATTGTTGTACTATAGTTATTTTGTACCATGTTGAAAATTTTTCTTTGTGTACATTATTTTTTGTAAAATATTCCTTTTTGCACATTATAGATTAATTATGTACATTAGTTTTCTTTTATAGCTATTTTTTTCTTATATATACATGTTACCGACAAACTCTAATTGCCTTGCAGGAACCATAGATTCCAGATTTCTCACATCCTCTTCATTGAACAGAAGATCAGTCAGAGAATGTGTCCTAGATGGAGCCAGAATGTTACCACCTAAGTTGTACTTAGTGGTTTTTTTTATCAAGTGAGCCTGGTGAACCGGACAGGGTTAATTTGTTCGGACTTCAAGGGACCTTTGGTAGTACTTCTGGGAAGTGCTTGTTGTATCATATCACATGTTCATACCCCATGGGGGAATTTTAATAAATGTTCTAGCATGATAGTGTATGTAAAAGACTCGGTCTCTTAGACTTTATTTTTCAATCCGATCAGCCCAGGGTGTTTTTTCCCTTGGTTATTATTGGTTGTTGAACAAACGACTGATAATTTCTGAGTTTTTCACTCCATATCTCCAAAGTTGGGGTGGTCGGCTCGGAATTTAGGCCTATGGAGGTTATTAGAGTCTATGTGTCAATGTATAAAAATTATAGACATCATTTTCGAGTCATATGAACATGTCTAAGTCCCCCTAGGTGTTTTTCAATTTTTCAATTTTTTAGTTTTTTCAGTGTTTTTTTATTAAAATTTAATTTTTCCAAAACTTAGGCTATGTTTTAATAGTTTAATTGGAAAAATTGATTTTGTAATAAAAGTGGGCCAAATAATCGGTTTCAGTCATGTAGGTGCTCATTTTCAAGCTAAGAGCACCATGTAAACCCATGGACCCACTATTTCCTAAGTTTTGAGTGATCTTCCATCACTCAGGTCAGAAAGCCCCAAAAATCAATTATTGATTATTTTAATTAATAAATTGATGAATAATGGAGCAAATCCAAAATCATAAATCAGTGGATTCTCAGCCGATTTGATTGAAATCAGTCAGATTTGAAGTAGATTGACTGGATCTGACAAATCCTTGACTGAAGGAGGTGATCAAATCAGATCTAGAGTTGATCTTCAGCATCCTTTATGGGGAATTTCACCCTCCCTCTCTCCTCCACACGTTTTTGGCTCATCTAGATGATTTTTGGTGGATGCTTCAGTCAACAAGTTGAGGTTTCATTCAGATCATCCCCCCGATTGACAGTTGCACTCAGTGAGACTCAGATCTGGCTTAGTTAGACACAGATCAGGCATTGATGGACTCTCCTTTAGCTGATTTGATGTGCCTCCTTGGGATTTACACTCCCCCTGGGCTGGCTCTCCTTGTTTTTGTATATATCCAGGAACAGCTCCCTCTTCCATGCTAGTTAGAGCTGGACTGAAGGGCTTGCCATTGTAACTCTGTATTTGATCATTATTTGTGAATAAAGAAGCTTTGGAGGCTATACTGTGTAGTGCATGTGTATGTGTGGATTCTCAGTGTTATGCTGCTGATGTGGTAGCTGCAATTTCTTGCCAAATTCTGTGCTGCTTCTGTGTTCTGGCTTCAAGGATTCGGCTGAATCTAGTAAGGGTATAAACTAGGAAAGATAGATTGATTGATATTGTTTATCCATATGATGTGTGCTCAAAATTTTTATTTATATTCTTAAATAAGGTTATCTTGGCATAATCTTTCATTTTTGTTGGTTTATACATCTATATCTAGATCTCACGAGGTGTGTGCAGGATTGTGTTATTTAGTTGCAGGTTCCTGATTGGAGGAAGGTGTGGATATAGATTGACACCATTCCTATCCAATAATATCAAGACTCTGTCCCTTAGCACTCCACAAAATGGCCTCCTTTCAGCTTGCTCCATTCAAGCAATGATCCGACCTTCTCTCCTCTTCTTCTCATTTCTATAAAAAATCAACATTTTTACCCGGTTACTCTGTTCGTAGCTTTGATTTTTCTTAGATATATCATATTAAAAGTAATTCCAACATATATCTATCTTATCAAATCCTATAGTCTAGATCTTGCACTTAAAAAAATTTCATAAGCATTCTAGATCTAGCTTTAGGGAAATCGTCCTTTTGCATGAAATTTAAAGAAATCTTGTAGATTGCATGCATTAGATTTACTTTCACTGTTATGAAATTTAATATTCTGCAATATTAGTGCATATTTAATTGGCTGCACAAACAGAAATCCAAGATCCCAAGGAAAGCTTGCTTTCCTTGGTTCCTTTTTGCCTGTTTAGCTAGTTTTAACTTTTTTTTTTTGAGATAAGGTAGGTTGATCCAAAGGTACTCTTAAAGTGCTTCTGGGAATATTTTATCCTAACATTCTTGGTTTATTTTATCAGTTATGACAGAAAATAAAGGAATCTGCTGTCCAAAGTGGCCTCAGGAGCGCTCAAATCCCCCCAAGGGTTTCCCTTTTCACTAAAATCTTAAAATTTTTGCATAATTGTAAGATCTTGGTTTCATCCTATATAAGGACCAAGAATTTTCCTATATATCAGTTCTTTGATATTTTAACTACTGTTAATAAAATTATTCTTTGAATAGGATCTTTCGAGCCCATTCCCCATCCCGCCTGGGGGGATTTGCATCGGTGTCCTTTTTGTTACTTTTTGCTCATTTATTTTCAAACTAGTATTAATATAATATGCAGGGTACTATAATATATTTCATTATTAATTCCATACTCCATATATTACATTTCAAAGTAATCGTAATACTTAGCCCACGATTTCCCGATTGACCCGAAAGGGGAAAGAGATTCGTGGTAGGATTAATTAAGAAACTAGAATTGTGTATATGTCTGCCTTTTTCTATCATTTGTTTATCAACAACTATAAAATTAACCCCTCCTCGATTCCCCGATTGAGATCCACTTGGATCGAAAGAGGTTCCTGGAGGGTTTTCTTTTAAACAAGAACATCCAGTTTAAAACTTACTAAAATTGACAAGACTCCAGTGTGTATGCTCTGCACTTGGCTGCAGTTCATCCGATTAGTCAAGTTGTATCAAAAGCACTTGGGTGACTAGTATAATTAGGACTCACTCTCTCAAACTTACAAACCATCAGGTGAAAATCCAACACCTAGATCAAACCTTTACGGTGGTAAAATACCCAAAGGAAGAGAGAACTTCTGAAAAGTGACCTCGGGGCGCCGATCTCTGTCACACCCTAACGGGTGAATTACGAACAATAGCCCCAGAGACTCTATCTCAGCCAACATATTTTTTGTGGGTAGCTGTGAAGGTTTAGTTTTGGACATACTCCAAGTACTCTCGGGTATATATGGAGTCCCCCCTTTGCCTAATTTAATCAACTCATACTTCAAATTTAACTTAAAACATATCAAGAGGAAATCAAAAAACACTCACTCCAAGCACATGCAAGTACATTGTTTCTATTTTTTGACTCCATTCTAAGGCACTGGTTATTTTCTTGTTTTATATATATATTGTGTCTCAGCATTGTGCTTTCGTGTGTTTATTTTCATATCTTGTCATCTTTGATTGTTTATAGTTAATTTTCAAACTCCTAATTAATTCATTCAATTTAACATCACAACTCTAAGTAATTATCCTTAGTAACTTAGTAGGGTCTACCCCCCTTGGCTTCGTTAGGAGTTGAGCCTAAACGGAGGAATCAAGAACAAGGTGACAGCCTTGACTTGAGACTTTCCCCCAAGGACACACCGAGTGGCTTGAATATTTCTTCCACGTGACCCAAGTGTGTGAAAGGTGGCAACAACGCCCCTTCCACATACACTGCCCTTCCTGTCATACTTGGGGGTAGTGGTCTGTCAACTCACACTGTCCCCCCCCCACACACTTGTGGGCATTGGTCCATCTACAATGGTGCCACCACAAGTGCCCCCAACCATGCAGGTGCATTATGCACCTGCAAACCCCGCCACCATCACTGCCCCATCTCACATTAACCTGGGGTCAAATCTTCCTTTCATGGCTCATCTTAACTTGCCTAATTTGGCTTGATTGACAAACAACACCATTTGCCATCAAGCTTTTTGGCATCCCATGCCAACCAAGCTGCCATTAAACATTCCCAATTTTGAAGGCAAGGCAGGGGAATGTCCCCAAAACCACATCATGACATTCCATCTATGGTGCTCATCAAATAACATTGTAGATGATTCCATCAAGATGAGGCTATTCCAACACACCCTTACAGGTGCTGCGGCCAAATGGTACATTGAGCTACCGCATGCCAAGTACCCCAATTTCAACTCCTTATCTTTCATGTTCCTGCAGTATTTCCAACTCCCCATCAAATATGACGAAGGGGTGGAGATCTTGTTATCCTACCACCAAAGCACTGCGACACATATAACCGACCACATCCATGAGTGGGGGCAACGTCGTAGTTTGTGCAAAATCCAACTTGACGATAGGATCTTCTTGGATTGGTTTCTCAAAACCTTACTCCCACCCATAGCAAAGGACATTTCATCCGAATGTCCCTAATCCAAAGAGGAGGCCATACTGAAAGCCCAATAGTTTGACCTGATCTACTCTCAGTCTAGATACCTTTACCACTTGATAGGAGTCCTCAATTCCTCTCGGGATGGTTGTGTCTCACGTTCTCGACTACAGCTACATCATCGCACCATTGAGATTCGTACAGGGTATTGGTTCATGTAGTATTCAGTCGAAGACCCCGAATGTCACCTGGCTCTAGCACATTGATGAGTCTATTTGAGGGACCCAAATAGGTTCATGTCCCTTATGATTTTTGGGTTGAGTTGGAGACGGTGTTTAGAAGCCCCAGAGGAGTGCTTCTATATAGATTTATGATTGATACAACATATTGGTACCACACAGAATCTGAATCTCCGTCAATAGGTCCCTACAACTATGTACCATTCCAAATCCAGCATACCATCAGTCATGAATATATAGCATTCCATGAGAATGTCATGGGTACAATGTAGCAGTTCTTCCGATCAGTATTGTATTCATCCTCTTATTGAGGGAACCACTATGTAACAATAGTTGTACATTATCGGCTCTTGAATTTTAGAGCTTATATCACATTATTCTTTTGACATCATTACCAGCATGGGGATGCCCACCTCGTCCATATACATGTCACACATTATTTGTATCTCACCCATTGATGGGAACAATATTAATACAAAAACAAAAAGCCATCATGCCACATCCCAGGAAGCACCACCTCTACCCAAAAAATGCCATGATGTCCGTCGGCCATACGATGAGCTCCTTCCCTCACACATCAGAGGGAAATCTGTTAACCCAAAAAATCCCTCAATGAGCTCTACATGACCTACACCACCCAAAGACATCTATGCCACTACCCTCATTTGACCCCCACACCCTTGCAAAGGCTCAAAAACATGCAAATAGCTTAAAAACCCCTAAAAAGAGGCAAATAGCTCTCATAGGGGCTAAAACCCCTCAAAGAAGCTTAAAATCCCCAAAGGAGCTAAGAATTGGGTGAAAGGGGATTAAAGCCCAAAAAAGGCGCTAATCTCTAACCAAGGGCTTAAAACCCTAAAATATCAAAGAGAAACTATAAATAGAGGGGTGGGGGTCACTCTTAAAACACTCCTTGTCTCCCTATCGTTATGTTGTCTATGTGATTGACTTGAGATCCTTTCCTCTCAAGCCATTCACTCCTCTCCTCCATAGCTCCATAAGCCAAAACATCATTCCATAGAGAGGTGCTTCCAAAGCTAGGGCATGGTGTCCCATTTCCATGAAGGATGAAGGTATAAGCATTTTGTTTTTGTTGATAGTTTAGTTTTCTAGATCTTATTTATTTGTAGGTTTATTTTCTCATAGTTTGCTGCAAGTTCTCCTCTGATTGCTTATAGCCATTTCCCACTTTTTTAACAGTTTCTTGTAGGGTTTCCATGGCTCAGAGCTAACATTTCCTTGCATGATTTTTTATCCACATGAACCCTACCGTTCTGTCCTATATACCGAAGATAGTTGTTCCTACTCATAGCTAGGGTGAAAGCCCTACTACTCTCTCTCTCTCTCTCTCTTCCTCTCTAACTCTATCTCTCACACGATCCCTAACACCAAATATCTCTCTCTCTCTCTCTCTCTCTCTCCATATCTCTCTCTTTTAACTCCTAACCCAAACCACCTCTCTCCATCCCTCTCTCTCTAAACCCTTATAACCCCATGTCCTTCTCTCTCTCTCTCTCTCTCTCTCTCTCTCTCTCTCAAAAAACCTAACCTCCAATATTTATATCTTTTTAAGCCCTGTTAACCCAAAAAATCCATCGATGAGCTCTACATGACCTACACCACCCAAATACATCTATTTCACTACCCTCATTTGACCCCCATGCCCTTGCAAAGGCTCAAAAACATAAAAAGGGCTTAAAAACCCCTAAAAAGAGCCAAAATAGCTCTCATAGGGGCTAAAACCTATAAAAAGGGGCTAAAACCCCTCAAAGGAACTTAAAATCCCCAAAAGAGCTAATAATTGGGTGAAAGGATCTTAAAGCCCAAAAAAGGGGCTAAATCCTTGACCAAGGGCTTAAAACCCCAAAATCGCAAAGAATAACTATAAATACAGGGGTGGAGGTCACTCTCAAAACACTCCTTCTCACCCTATCATTATGCTACCCATGTGAGTGCATTGAGACCCACATCTCTCAAGCCATTCACCCCTCTCTCCCATTTGCTCCATTAGCCCATAAGCCAAAACCCCATTTCATAGAGAGGTGCTTCCAAATCTAGGGCATGGTGGCCCATTTCGACAAAGGCTGAAGGTATAACCATGTATTTCTTGTTGTTAATTTAGATTGCTTTTACTTGCATGCTTATTTTCTCATATTTTGTTGCAGGTTCTCCAATGAGTACTTGTTGTTGGTTTATATTTCCTAACAAAGTCTTGCAGTTCTTCCATTAACAGTTTCTTGCAGGGTTTTTCTTCCACCCACATGAACCCTACCCTTCCATCCTATAGACAGAAGGTCGTCATTCCTTCTTGTAGCTAGGGAGAAATCCCTACTACAGTTTGGCGACCATACTAGGTCGATCCCATAGTATCCGTGGGTTGTTTTTCAGTTTTTCAGTTTTATTTTTTGTTTTGTTAACCTAGTTTAAATTTCTATTAAATCTAGTTTAGATCTCTTCTTTTTCTGAATTTACGTTTACATTCAAGCCTCCTTAAGGCCGACTCGAGCCCGTTCAGCCACAGTACAAGTTACTGTTAGTCGTTCCAAGCTCGTGTTTTAAAAAAAATCAGTTTCCAGGCCAGGCCGCTCTTATAGGGTTGAAAGGTGCGACCAAGTCGCCCATTTAGCCCCCAAAGGAGTGACTTCATTCCCAGGTGACAAATCACACCTATTTTTGGTTTTTGTATGACCCCCTCACCTTTTTTTGGAAAATCTAGTGACCCCCTCACCACATTTCCCCCGAAACGAGAGAGTTGTCTCCCAGAATTCAGTTTTAAAGCTTGTTCTAGGCACAACAGATCCCATGTTTTCAATAAAACATGGGAACCCCAATTTTACATGCAAGGTAACTTTTATGAATTCCTTAAATCATTTTTAAGGCCCCTATCATATTTGTTGTGGGTTTCTTTGTTCTCTAACTTAGTCAAATTTATCAAATTGATGCGTGGATTGTGTTTTTTGACAAGTTGTGGAAGACAGTCTTTTTGAAATTGTTCCATTCCGCAACCCGCATCCCGCATCCCACATCTTGCAAGATGCGAGGTTTCAAAGTTCAAACATTTTTTGAGTTTCTCATTTTGCAACCCACATGCTGTAACTTGCGGAATGTGGGATGCAAAAAGGTTTTGATGTGTGCAATTTGGTCATCCTACAACCCACATCCCGCAACTTGAGGAATGCGAGTGCAGGAAGTCATTTATTATAAAGCTTTTGTTGCAACCCTCATCCCATATCCCACATTTGTAGAATGAAAGTTGTGGGATGAGGAATAAAATTTAAACCTCATGTTGTGATCCCGTGTCCCACAATTGTGGATTACGGGGAAGACGTAGCTCGCAAGTTTGATTCTCTGTAGTGGATTGGCCTTGATTCGATGGTTTGGATTGTTTTGTAGATATTTAGATTTTGTTTTTATTATTTCATTTGATGATTTCATCTCTTAGGTGTATGATGTGCCTTATTTTCATCTTTGATTTCTTGGGCTTATGCTTTGAGATTTGGCGATCTCTGTTGTTTCGCTATTTCGACTTCCTGGTTGCTTGATAATGCTTGCTTGGTCTCATTTGAAAATATTTGAGATAATCAGATCCTTTTGTTTGGATAGGGTGGATTGATATTATGCTTTGACAATTATGTCAAAATTTAGTCTTCATTGCATTAATAAGTTTACATGCGTGTTTTGAAAGATTGTATATCTAAGATTGGAACACAAATTGCATTAAGTAGGTGAATACTCCTTAAATCCTCACTAAGGATCCGTTATAAAGACATTTTGTATATATATATTTTAGGTGGTTAAGCTTTTATTATAAAAGTTCTAAAGATGCTTTTAATCTCTTCATTTTATTATAAATTTGATAAGATTAATGATCAAATCATTATTGGTTTTAATTTGATATATATATATATATTTAATAACTTCGTCAAGTTTTTCTTCATAAGAAAATGTTCTCTTTGAAAGATAAGTTATCTAAATATCTTTTACATACTTTATACGAAAGAAGCATACATTTTAAAATATCTAAATTATTGGTTTCTTATAATTTTGATCACACACTTGGAGACTATTATACTTCATCTTTACATTGAAAAGTAAGCTACCACAAATCTTATTTAAAAGGGGACATAATTTTATTATGATGCAAACTTTAAAAAAGATGCAAAGTTTGGTACATGGTAAACCTGAAAACGTGTGCCTATGATAAATATTATGCTTTCCTACAAATATAATCTTTATTTATATTTGATACATGTTGGGATTTGTGTTGATTGACTCAAAATATTTTAATAATGGATGCATGATAAAGTGATGAATATATGGCAAACAAATGCATAATATAAATTCAATCCCATTTACTCTATGTTCTTTTGGTCGAAACTTATTAAATGTTTAATTTCAACATTTCGTTTTGACATATCAAATTTACACGAGTTCAAAGGGAACTATCGCCATGTCAATATATCATCACCGATTTTAATATGGTTGCATAAAGAAATATATTAATGACAGAAATTGTCAAAATTATCACGACTTCTTAATCATTAAATGAAGACGGGTTTGGAAAGATATGGTCGATGTGAATCAAATCTATTGCTACTTTTTTTGTGAATACCTGGATACTTCTATTTCACAAGATAGTTACACCAGTGAACAAGGAAATTGGCTAACTCAATAATTTCATTAAAACTCAGGATATATTCATGTCACACAAAGTCCATAGCAATCAACAAATTAAGGGATATGCTACTATGGTGTCATGCACCAGTCACTAACATAATTGTAGAGAATCTCCACTAGTGCTATGCCACCAAGAAATGCGACATAACGGCTTTAGATTTGTGAAGGTCACATAGATTGCTATCACGCAAGTTCATCAATAATGAACACTCCAAAATAATCGTGCAGTTAATGAAAACACAAAACTGTAGAAAGAATTCACAGAATATGCTAAATATTGTTACAACATCCTTCACCAGATCACTAGAATCCCACAATTGCTGCCGGGATACTCATAACAGTTAATTACCATAATGTGCAGGAAGAAATATTCATTTTTTATGGAAAATTTAGTGCCTTTTGCATGAGATTAGAGATTTACCATGAACTTGCCAGGACAAAGGGAGATCTATTGTTTATCTTTTCATTTATTCTTTATTTCTTGAAAAATTATGATTTTCTTTTCTTTACATACATAGTTTTTGGCAGGAAGAAAAATATTTAATTCTTATTTTTTTATTGTAGGGGTTTCCTTCTTCTTAGTTAAAGATTGTTAATCCTGTCGTAAGTTGAGCGCACATCAACCCAACGAATTATCAAGAACATATAACCTCTCATGCAGTTGGAGAAAAGAAAGGAAATCGAGTTGTTTCGAAAAGAAGAGTTAAATTCCAGTATAATGGTGGATGGTCTATAAAAGAAAGAGGATATTACCAACAAAAAGGGGGGGCACGAATGAGTTGAAAGATCTTTTCTTTCAGAAAACAAATGTTGTTTCCTGGCAGGTCTTTGTAGTCTAGAAAGATCGACTTTTATCTGTTAAACTCTTTTTTCTGTGTATTTCTACTTGGAGGAGAGCGCTTGACCGAAGGGAGATAGTATTTATTTTTCATATCTAAGGAGAGGATGCCAAAGGAAGAATTTCTAGAAGGAGAAAATCAGGACAAAATATTGGAGACACTCTGTTGTTTTAGGGTTTGCAATTTTTTGCATATTTTGTTTTAATAATATAGACTTATTGTTTTCTGAGATCTTTTGTTTATTTTGTCAAATTCTAGTTTTTCCACCTCAGATTTCTTACCTTTGTTGTTATAATATTTGTAAATCAATAAGAATATTAATCTGTGGTTTATATGTTGATGTATTTGTAACTTTAGAATGCATTCATCTATGTATCTTATGTCTTGGAACCCGATGTTTATTCCGGGATGTATCTACTATGTAATTGAGTCATGTTGTCATGCCTTGATGTTCCGATCAGGAGAATATATAATGTAAACAAGTCATGTCAAGTCATAGTGGGTAACCCTCCAATTGTCTAAGGGTTAAAGTCCCCGCAGTTTCGGTGCACTAGGGTTATTAGACTCTCCTAGTAGAGGTCGGACCTGGTAGGGTTTTAGTCATGCTAGGATTAGTATAAATAGAGAGCTGAAGTCTCTATTTGATATACAACTCATACACACTCAAGTGTAGCACATAGTTGAGGAAGGATAAGACACTGGGGCTAAACAAGAAGAAGATTACTGCTGTCGGGAGTGCATCTTACTGTTTTTGGGTTTTACCTTTTGTGTTGACTCTATCTCTGAGGAAGTTGTGGGGTTTTCTCCTTTGTGGTTTCCCCGAGGAAAAACACTGTGTTCATTGTCTCTTGTGTTTGATTGTTTTGCTTGTTATTCTCTTAGTTAAAGATCCTAATAATGCTAGCTTCATGTTTAAAAACTAACACAGTATCAAAGCTAACCTGAGAAGAAGACACTGTGCAGCTGGGGGAACTAGGGATTCCTAGTTTGTGGATCTCTCTCCATATATTTTCAGCAAAATTAAGGTGGAATAAATCTTTTCCTTAGGGTGCATCTTTATATTGAAGCAAAATCCAATTCTGAGGTTTTTCAGTTTTGGACCTGTCACTGCTGTCAGAAATTAGGGATTTTCACAGAAGAGAAATTTTTCAGTGAGCCCAAGCCTGGATTGATATCCTCCCCAAAATCGAAGTTAGGGACAAATTTCAAGACATTTGGGTGGATAGAATTCCAGAAAAGCAAAACCCTAATTTGCTCATGAACCAGCTCTGCAGGATTTCAGCTCAAGTTTCAGATCCAACATCTTGACCCTGGTAAGATCTAAAATCATTTGTATTTCCATTTGAGGTTCTCAATTAAGATGTCTCATCATACCAAACTTGATGAAAAGCTTGAGGGAGCTGATAACTTCTGAGCTTGAAATTTTAGGATCTCCCTGGTCCTCGAAGAGAATGAGTTAGACTCCTACATCCATGAGGAGGTTCCAATTCCAGAGGGAGATGAGGATAATGCCTTGCATAAGAATAAATTGGTTATGGAAAAGAGGATCAATGCTGATTCTATCAAGGATCACCTTATCCCACAGGTGTCCTCTCTCAAGACACCTAAAGCTATGTTTGATGCCCTAACCAAATTGTTTGAAGGGAAGAACATAAACTGGAAGATGACTTTGAGAAACCAACTGAAGAATGTGAAGATTCATAATGTAGAAGCAATCCAGTCTTACTTCACAAGAGCTTCTTAGATCAAATAACAACTAGAACCAGTTGATAAAGAAGTGGAAAATGCAGAGGTTGTGATGACAACACTGAATGGCCTTCCTAGGTCATGGTATTCTTTCATCCAAGGAATCTATGCTAGAAACAAGTTAGTCAAGTTTAGCAGACTATGGGAAGAATTCTCTCGAGAAAAAGCTCGGATAGTAGCTCAGGAAGAAAAGATGGGAAATGAAGATCAAGCTCTCATAGTACACTCCAAGTCTCACTCCAAGTCAACCAAAAGAAGATCTCAACACTTCAGAGGTAAGCACTTTCACAAAGATAACACTAGAAGAGATTTATCTAGGATCATATGTTATACATCTGATGAAGCAGGACATTATGCAAGGAATTTTCCTAAGAAACCAAATCCAACAAAGAAGAGCAACAAAAGAAGACATCATGCTCATGCTGCAGAGGATGATGAACCATCCAAGAAAAGATCCAGTTATGAAAGTGAAGATTCTTCAAGTGAGGATGAATATGTTTTGATCTCTTCTCTCACAGGTAACATTACTCATGGAAGTGATGATTGGCTCATCGATTGTGCGGCTTCCAAAAATATGACAGGATTCAAGGAATCCTTTGTGAGACTATCAAAACATGAATCACCTCACAAGGTGAAGCTAGGAGATGACTACCAATATCCAATAAAAGGTAGTTGGGAATATTGCTATAAACTAGACTCTGGTAAATATCTAACAATGAAGGAAGCATTGTTTGTTCCAGGGCATAAGAAGAAAATCCTTTCCATATCAGCATTAGATGCAAAAGGAATGTAGGTTACATTCATAGATGGTTAAGTCATCATGTAGCCAAAAGGAAAGAATATCGATGATGCAGTAGTGATTGGAGAACAAGAAGGAGGATTGTACAAATTGAAGGGCCATCTAGAACAAGCCTTGGTCCATGACACAGTAGATCCAAGTGAACTTTGGCATAGAAGGCTTGCACATGTGCATTACAAAGCACTACCTATTGCAAGCAAAGCTATTGAAGGTCTTCCAGAAATCCAATCAAAACATGATGGGGTCTGCAAAGGATGTGCGAAAGGGAAGAATACAAAGAAGACATTTCCAAGTAGCGAAAGAAAAGAAAAAGGAATCTTGGAAATCATCCACTCCGATATATGTGGTCCTATGTCATCAAACTCACTAAGCGGGTATGCATATTATGTTTCTTTTATTGATGACTTTTCTAGGAAGACATGGGTTTACTTCATGAAGAACAAAGAAAAAGTATTCAGCAAGTTCAAGGAATTAAAAGCCTTGATCGAGAACCATACTGAAAAGAAGATCAAGAACATTCGATCAGATAATGGCAGAGAATTAACTTCAAACGAGTTCAAAGAGCTATCCAAGAATCAGGGATTCAGAAGGATTTTTCCACTCCTTATAATCCACAACAGAATGGGATTGCAGAATAGAAGAAAAGAACTATCATGGAAGCTGCAAAAGCAATGCTTCATGATCAATACCTTCCTATGCATCTTTGGACGGAAGCTTCCAGAACAGCGGTGTATGTATAGAACCGTACTCCACATAGAGTACTAGAGAACAAGACTCCTAAAGAAGTCTTCTCCGGCAAGAAACCAGAAGTCAGCCATATCAGAATATTTAGCTATCCTATGTACATATACATCCCAAGAGAGAAGAGAACAAAATTAGATCCTTCAGGAAAGAAGGGTATATTTGTGGGATACTCTGAAAGCTCGAAGGCTTATAGAATATACTTCCTAGGATTCAAGAAGATTGACATCAGCAGGGATGTGACATTCGATGAAGATACAGCATACAACAAATCAAGAAAGAAACCTACTGAAGAATCCGAAGAAGCAGAATCACCTAGAGTTCATGATACAACCATGAACGAAGAAGCTCAAGAAGAAGATCGAGAATTTGAAGAACCACAAAGACCTATAGATCCACCTCTAGAGAAGAATCCTCATAAGAGGAAACTACTTGGGTATGAGAAATTATCCAAGGTGCGAAAAGATATGGAGCTCCAGAAGAGAAGCACAGAGAAAGAAAGAGGACCAGATCCTATTCCGGGTATGTAGCTTTACTATGTGATTTCATTGATAAAGAACCTTCCAGTTATGAAGAAGCGGGAAAACAGGAAGAATTGAAGGATGCTATGATCAAAGAGTATCAGTCAATCATGAAGAATGGTGTTTGGGATGTTGTCCCAAGACCAAAAGGGAATTTAGTTGTAACTTCCAAATGGATGTACAAGATCAAGCATGCTATAGACAGTAGCATTGAAAAATATAAGGCAAGACTTGTGGCTTGGGTTTTCTCTTAGAAAGAAGGAATAGATTATGAAGAAACCTTTGCACCTGTATCCATATACACTTCCATCAAATTAGTACTTGCTCTGGCTGCAGTGATGAAATGGAAGATACACCATATGGATGTCAAGACTGCTTTCTTGAATGGTGTAGTGGAAGAGGAAGTGTATGTAGAATAGCCACTTGGTTTTGAGACACATGATAGGGAGTCTCATGTGTGCAGATTGAAGAAAGCCCTGTACGGTTTGAAACAGGCACCTAGGACATGGTACAACAAAATTGACAGCTTTCTATCTAGTTTGGGCTTTACCAAAAGTAAAGCAGATTCCAAATTTTACTACAAGGTTGAATATGGAAACCCGGTGATGCTTCTACTATATGTAGATGATCTATTTGTGACAGGTATGGATGGGTTGATTGCTGATACGAAGAGAAAGATTGCTATCGAGTTCAAGATGAAGGACTTGGGTATGATGCATTAGTTTCTAAGTATGGAGGTGTGGTAGAGTGTAGATGGAATCTTCCTTGGACAAGGGAAGTATGTAGTAGAGATCCTGAAGAGGTTTGGGATGATGGAATGCAATGCTATGGACACACCTATGGAATCAAACCTGAAGCTATTGAGTGATGCTTCATCAGATTCGGTTGATGCTACAATGTATCATCGGATGATTAGGTCCTTGATGTACTTGATGAACACGAGACCAAACATTTGCTTTGTTGTGAACACCTTGAGCCAGTTCTTGACAGATCCAAGAAATGTTCACTTGATTGTTGCAAAGCATGTTTTGAGGTAAATGAGGGGTACAGTTGATTATGGGCTCAAGTACGATGTGAATTAGAAGATTAACCTGGAGGGTTATGTTGATTTAGATTGGGTAGGTAGTGCCATTGATAGGAAGAGCACTTCAGGGTGTTGCTTCAGTATGGGATCAGGTGTGATCTCTTGGTTTAGCAGGAAATAATTATGTGTGGCCCTGAGTACAGTTGAAGCAGAGTATGTCACATCTTGTTCAACTAGTTGTGAGGCAGTATGGCTGAGGAAGCTACTTTCTGATTTATTTGATCTCCAGTTAGATGCTACTTGTATACATTGTGACAACCAGAGTTGCATGAAGTTTTTAGAGAATCCAGTGTTCCATGACAAGTCGAAGCACATCAAGATCAAGTATCACTATATCAAGGATATGGTGTAGAGATGAGCAGTGAAGCTCTAATATGTTGCAATGGAGGAATATGTAGCTGATGTATTCATGAAGCCATTGGCTAGGATAAAGTTCGAGTACTTCAGGGAGAAGCTTGGTGTTCTCCAGATCGAGGTTTCCTCCAAGGGAAAGTAATGAGACCCATAGCCATTCTGACATGGTGAGAGGATTGATTCCTTCCATGGTCAGATATAAGGGCTCAGCAATTCTATTATGGTGTGAGGATTGGTTCCTTCCATGACAGATATGAGTGCTAAGATCCATATCCATTCTGATGAGTAGGTCAAATGTAAGGTCTAAGCCATTCTGTCATGGCTAAAGGATTAGGTTCCTTCCATGTCAGATGTGAGTGCTGGCCATTTTGACGAGTAGGTCAGATGTAAGGTCTACCACCATTCTGACGAGCAGGTCAAATCTAAGGGCTGATCCATTTTGTTATGGCTAAAGGATTAGGTTCCTCCCATGTCAGATGTGAGTGCTGGCCATTCTATCGAGTATGACAGATGTAAGGGCCACTACCACTCTCTGGGAGAGTGGAGGCACCTGGTTAGTTACCAGGTAGCTCAATATGGGACTCGGGGCCATTCTGACGAAGGTGTAGGATTTGGTTCCTACCAGGTCAGATGTGAGTGCATGCCATTCTGACAAGGGTGTAGGATTTGGTTCCTACCAGGTCAGATGTGAGTGTTGTGCCTTTATGATGAGTAGGTCATATGTGAGTGCTGGCCATTCTAGTGTAGGATGAGCTCCTACACATATATAAGGGATACCACCTTTCTGACGAGTAGGTCAGTTGTGAGTGCTAGCCATTCTGATGTGACAATAGGATTAGGTCCTATATGATTAGATATAAGGGCTATCACCTTTCTGATGAGGGTGTAGGATTTGGTTCCTACCAGGTCAGATGTGAGTGTTGGCCATTCTGATGAGTAGGTCAGATATAAGGGCTACCAAAGACCTATGAGGAGGTAGGCCTACAACCATCATGAAAGAAGGCTGGCTGTGTAGAACTTCCTGTGACGAGAAGAATCATGAGATAGCACACATGATGATGACCAGATGAGATCCATATCGAGCTATGATCTAGATCCAGTTATGATGACTGCGAGATATCCAGATCAAGTGATGATCCAAATCCAGCAGTGATGATCCAGATCGAGTGATGATCTAGATCCAGCAGTGATGATCCAAATCGAGTGATGATCCAGATCCAGTCTAGTGATGATGATCCATATTGAGTGATGATCCAGATCCATAAAATAAGATGGCATGAAGACGAAGAAGACTTGAAGATGAAGATGACAAGATGATATAGTTGATACAGAGAAGAAGACCAGTGCTGAAAATTGTGTCAAAAGAATACCTTCCTAGTTAAGAGGGAGTGTTGATGTATTTGTAACTTCAGAATGTATTCATCTATGTATCTTATATCTTGTAACCCGATGTTTATTCTGGGATGTATCTATTATGTAATTGATTCATGTTGCCATGCCCTGATGTTCCAATCGGGAGAATCTATAATGTAAACAATTCATGTCAAGTCATAGTGGGTAACCCTCTGATTGTCTAAGGGTTGAAGTCCCCACAGTTCTAGGGCACTAGGGTTATTAGAATCTCCTAGTAGAGGTCATCCCTGGTAGGGTTTTAGTCATACCAAGATTAGTATAAATAGAGAGCTGAAGTCTCTATTTGATATACAACTCATACACACTCAAGTGTAGCGCATAGTTGAGGAAGGAGAAGACACTGGGGCTAGAAAAGAAGAATATTACTGTTGTCGGGAGTGCATCTTACTATTTTGGGGTTTTACCTTCTATGTTGATTCTATCTCTGAGGAATTTGTGGCATTTTCTCCTTTATGGTTTCCCCAAGGAAAAAAACTGTGTTCATTGTCTCTTGTGTTTGATTGCTGTCCTTGATATTCTCTCAATTAAAGATCCTTATAATGCTAGCTTAATGTTGAAAAACTAACATTATATTTATCTATTCTAACAATTGACATGTTCATATTGGTATACAGTGAATTTCTTCATCTATAACTTTTATTTATTTTTACAAATGATTATACAGTGATATTTACAATTGGTGTTAATATTTCTATTAACATATTGATGACAGGTTTAATTTTCAGATGTGTTAATGTTTAAATCTTCATTGGTCAATTTTTATTGATTAGTATTGGTTTAAATGAATTAAGCAATTTATCTCTTTCACATTTTTTTCAAACTGATGAAAATCTTAATATTCTTTCACCTTGAAGCTTAACCTACATTCCTACAAAGTGTTTCTTTTATAGCATATTTAACTTCGTTTAGTTTTATTTCACAAAAAACTAACTCATAGATTTTAGTCATATTCTTGATAAGAGCCAACGGAGGCTACAAAACTATTTGTGGGAGATTACTATCCCAAACAGCTTGAGGATAAAGAAATACTTGTGTGGGATTGCTTGAAGCATTTGGCTTGGTTTTCTTCATGTGTTGTAAGCCTTAAACACATTTATTAGACACATACACAACTGAGGCTTCAACAAAGCTATTGGGACTATCAGTGCAGCTTAGCCGCCATTATCTAGCAGCCTATTTTCTTCTGCATACAATTTTTGTAAAATTAATGATAGATTTGGTTGCTTATTAATAGATTTGAATCTTTTTTAAGTAAGTTACTTTTCATATTTTAATTAAACATTGGAAATTAACCCCTTTCCCCTCTATCGAGTCATCACCCTCTGGGGTATTCTGGGATAAGATGAAGGGTCAAGCTCGTATAGTAATAGGCACTTGCATTTGTAATTTCTTTAGACCACTAAAAACAGGTGACTTGGAAAGTAGAGGGAGTGGTAAGCCCAGGGGGCCTCATAGTGTTCACGTCCTCCCTGTTGACCAACCTTGCACTCGAAGAGTGACCTGAAGATCTACAGATGTGCTTAGTCCCATTGTGTTGAGATCCCAACACTCTTTCTTGGTTGAAAAGGAATACAGGTGTAAGGTAGTCACCTAGAAATTCTACAATAGTTTAGGTTCATTAGTTACATGTTTCAAGTTTTCTGTTAAAAACTTCACTGGTTTTTCATAACAGGTTTCCCATTTTGTAATCTCTATAAAAAACCAGAAACATCTAAGAAGTATTCATAAACCATAACTGCATTCATAACAGAAAATAATAATAAAAAATGGACAATCTTTCATACATTTAACATGCAAAAAACCACACCAAGTAAGATAACCAAACTCACTTCATGATGCTGAGCCAACCATTAAAATCTATCCATTTACATTAAGTGAAAACCTTGCAGCCTTTGAGTACATAAGTCCCTGACTGCCTTACCCGTGGGAAGTACTTGGTCTCAACCCTAAAACTCATTGTGAGGAGTACTACAGGAACCCCAAAGTAGCTGGCCGCTGAGAGGAATTTTGTAGAAGGAGAGAGTTGACGTAGGTCGACTTGAACGAAGACCGACTTAGTCGATCAACCGACTAAGTCGAGGGACCGACTTAGTCGATCAGCCGACTAAGTCGGTCGGCCGAGCAAACACAGTAATTAAGACTGCTAACTAATAGTTGTGTCGGTTCACCGAACCGACAGGTAGTTATCTTGTAACTGTTTGTAATCTGTATATATTAGGCTGTTGAGCCTCACAAGAACTCAGTTCAGTTCTTGGCTTTGTACGATCTATTGAGAATAATATAATCTGCTTATCCTATCTGTTCTTGTCTCTTGTATCTATATATATTATGTATATTTTTGTATGTATTATTGGTAACCTTATGTGATCTGTGAGATTACAACATTGGTTCCGTTGCCGTTAGTACATAACTGGAATATATGCTCACATATGATACCAGAGCAGGAGATCAAGGACTGGTGGGAGCGAAAAATTGCTAACTATCTACAAAATTACGCGAGAAGGAACAGATTGACAGTCGCAGAAGCAAAAGCCAGATTTTTCACTAAGACTCATGAAAAGTTTGTCGAATCCATGCCACATCTACTGAAGCAGCTTTTGGATGAGAAAACCGGACAAGACTAAAGAAGAACAGTTACTCTAGAAACTAATCCGAGGAGGACGTACGAATCTATCGGAGTGGTTCGAAAAGATAGCCGATGACTTTTGTGAGGAACAAGCAGTCGAAGACAGGACTTCTGTGGAAACTGTTCGACAGAAATTTTTCACAGAATTTACTGATCAATTCTTGTGTTCCTTGCCGACTTTGCTATTTAAGTTCCTAATAGAAAAAGGAGCAGGCCATATTGTCGAAGCTCGACCACTATTACGTGAACCACCCTCAAACACTAATTGGGCAGAGAAGCAAAAGAAGTGGGAAAAATTCATTGCTGAACGGGAGTGGGAATACTTCCTGAACAAATAAACAGCATTATCCGAGCTTTCTAAAAAGCGTCGGGTAGGCTATGGGGGGGTAGTTGGTCGTGTGTCGGAGAGGGAGCATAGTGGATACCAGTCGACCAGACTTAAGCCAGTAATGAACAGTCGACCGAAGAGGAATTGATAGTATTGTATGAAAGTATGTCGGACATTAAAAGAATCGAGAGGGATGAACGACAACAAAGAAGGGAAGCCAGACGTGAACGAGCCGACGAGCTGCGTCGAGAACAAAACCATAGGGAGACCGACCGAGATGAGAATCCGCCAGAGTCTGGTCATGACTGAAACAAAGAAGGCGTAGACGAAGAAACAACCCCTAAGGCAGAGGAAGTGTGGATAGAGCAGCAAGAAGCTCTCCAAATAGTGATCCCTGATGAAGTAACCATGTCCCCCGCCAATTCCCATACCGTAATACAGACTATTATTGAAGACGACCTCCGACTGAGAGCTGGTGACATCATAATCTGCAGTCAACTAGGTGATGAACCGTACCCGGGACGACACCTTGTTATACGCCGACCGATCAAAGGGAACTAGGTGACCTTTCAAACGGCACCCTCCTTTCGTAGTATCCACTTGCTCCTGCCGACACATGAAGGAGCACCCCCCCTGCCACATACAACTTTTGAATATAACCACGAATCAGACTTGAGCACGCAAAGTGACAGTGGGTCACCGAGAAGACAAATTATCAACAATCCGCTCTACCGCGAGAAAGAATCAACCACCAACGGAGGCACAAGTTTCGTCGACCAAAACCCCATCGTCACCCCTACAGGTTCGACTATATCATCAACCCCACCTCTTTCACCCCCACCCACACCTCCCACCCCGCCAACTTCAGAAAGTAGTGACAGTGACTCCGACATGGGTCACGGATCTGCTCAGATTCCCCTTTATGAGGGCGACGAAGACCCCAGACGACATTGGTTCGTCTGTGAATCGATATGGGAGGCCAACAAGGTCACAGAAGAAGAACACCAGATGGCCCAGTTCACAGGAGCCCTAAGGAAAAGAGCTCTAACATGGTATATGACATTTTCTGAATGGCAGCCCAGAGAAACAAAAGCCGAGATAAA
This sequence comes from Pseudotsuga menziesii, assembly GCA_001517045.1. Lineage (NCBI taxonomy): Eukaryota > Viridiplantae > Streptophyta > Pinopsida > Pinales > Pinaceae > Pseudotsuga > Pseudotsuga menziesii. The sequence continues at coordinate 121,062 of LPNX011074612.1, forward strand.
AGCGCAATTCCTATCATTTTTTAAGACCCTATATGCCAAACACCTGGCCGCCAAGAAGCTAAAAAAAACATCCCAGAATCCAGGAGAAACAGTTCGCGACTACGATAAACGATGGAAGGATCTATTGAGCCAGTTAGATTATACTATTGACGAACAATTACTGATTCAATGGTTCCTTGCAGGACTCTCACAGAAGGTTCGTCGACACATCAGTCTGGAAACTTTCAAGTTGTATGAAGATGAGCTGACAAAATCTCTGCAGGTCGAGATGGATGAAGACATACCTGCATATCAGACCGACCACCGTTTGGAGGAACAGCTGGAAAACGTGCAGAAGTCCTTGAAAGAGCTGACT
>LPNX011074612.1:125488-163460 GCA_001517045.1 Pseudotsuga menziesii
AGCTTTGTCAGCCGATGTGATAGATGTCAACGACTCGGTCAACCACTGCCAAGCACAGAAATGCCCCTGATCTCAGTCAACCCTAGTCTCACCTTTGAAATCTGGGCTATAGACTTCATAGGACCATTCCCTGTCCCAGCCCAACGATCAGGTGCAAGATATATCATCACTGCAGTGGAGTACGTTACTAAATGGGCAGAAGCAGAACCTGTCGAGACTTGTACAAGTGAGATAGCTGCTAAGTTCATATATGAAAACATCATTACTCGATTTGGTTTTCTGCTCACTTTGATCAGTGACCAAGGGTCTCACTTCGTTAACAAAACAATCAAAAATTTAACCGACAAGTTTCATATCGACCACCGACGTAGTACATCATACCACCCCTAGTCGAATGGTGCAATTGAAGCCTTTAATAAAACACTGACGAAAGGATTGACTAAAATATGCAGTGCTGACAAGGATGACTGGGATGAGAAGATTCCTGCAGTGTTATGGGCATACAGGACAGCCTACAAACGGTCAACTGATCAAACCCCTTTTCGACTGGTGTATGGCCAAGAAGCAGTCGTCCCTCTACACTTCAGACAACAGGCACCCATAGTTGCACAAATACTACATGTCGATGTCGAACAGGCCAGGAAGGATCGACTCTTTCAACTCAATAAACTAGAAGAACACAGACTTATGGCCATCCAACACCAGGAAATACAAAAACAACAACAGAAAGCATGGCACGACCGTAATATCAAAAACAAAAATCTGTCGGTCGGTAACCTTACTTTACTGTATAACAGTCGAGTTAAAGGTAAACCTAAGAAACTTCACACAGAATGGATGGGCCCTTACATTGTCAAAGAAATACATTCCAATGGTTCAGTCCGACTAAAAACATTACAGGGCATGGTATTTCAGAAGCTCGTTAATGGAGCCCGACTAAAACGATAAAAAAAAAAATAAAAAAAAAATCATATAACGGTCTTAACTGACCACCAAAAACCTATAAAAAAAAAAAAAAAGTTAGAAAATTACAAAAATCAAAACCGTACACTTATAAAACAATCAGCATGACAGCAACTCACCCCTCCGACCACCGACATCACTTTCATCGACCATCTTCATCGACCAGACAAGATGACCGTTTTCACCACCGACACCGACCGTCGACCTCGAGAGTCACATCACATATTAATGGCCTCGAGCGCCGAACCAGATCTCCCAGATTGCACTCGAGTATTGCAGCTGGGCTGTCAAGGATGGGCCCTTACATTGTCGAAGAAATACATCCCAATGGTTCAGTCCGACTAAAAACATTACAGGGCCTGGTATTTCGGAAGCTCGTTAATGGAGCCCGACTAAAACGATTAAAAAAAAAAATTAAAAAAAATCATATAACGGTCTTAACTGACCACCTAAAACCTATAAAAAAAAAAAAAAGTTAGAAAATTACAAAAATCAAAACCGTACACTTATAAAACAATCAGCATGACAGCAACTCACCCCTCCGACCACCGACATCACTTTCATCAACCATCTTCATCGACCAGACAAGATGACCGTTTTCACCACCGACACCGACCGTCGACCTCGAGAGTCACATCACATATTAATGGCCTCGAGCGCCGAACCAGATCTCCCAGATTGCACTCGAGTATTGCAGCTGGGCTGTCAAGTCCGCCATTAATACAACCAGTTCGACACTCCACCACACCCACGCCTATAAATAATGGACTTCCCAAGGTTCATTCACCACACCCCTTACATACAGACCACTCGCATTCCCCATCGACTAAATCCCACGAACCCTGTTACCAGTCCGACCAGTCTGATATCATGGCACCCAAGCTTACCCGCGCCGCGGCCAAGGCAAAAGAGTTACAAGCAGAGGACACACCCTTGGTCCAAAGATTGAAACATATCCAAAATGCCAAAGTCCAGGAGGGTCCTTTCCAAAAACTATGGACAGAAATCCAAGAGTGGGCCTTTGTCGATAGTAAAATGACCCAGGCCGCTGAGAAAATCCGAAATAGCTCTATCCTCCAGTGCCCCAATGCACCACTGATGGAAATCTTTGGTGGGACGAAGGAGGCAGCGGTTAAGTTTATTATCAGTCGTTACCACAACGGCCGATTCTATTTTGACCAACCGATTGACATCACTGGGGATGTTATTTCGGCACTTACAGGTCTATCAAACAGGGGAGACCCTGTACCAATTGGGATTAAAGAAGGCCTCGTCCAAGAACTTACAGGCACACCGACTGGAAAAAACTCGAAGGGACTGATGATAGGCCAGATAGCGACAAGAACGCCACAAATTGTGGCTAAAATCATCGCCGTCACCCTTACCTTGGCTGGTCAGAGCAGCGACCTAAAACTAGAAATGTTGGAGGCGGTCGACACAATTGCAACAGACGGACGTCTTTACAAATGGGGAGACTATGTCGCAGACCTGTTCAAGACCATATGCGAACGCTGCCAGGATACAGGAGGTATTATAAAATTTCCCTCTTTAATCATTTGGATTGTTATGTACCATATCTGTCCGGAAGGCAGTGCAGTCTTCCGGGAGCCCACAAGGTTTGAAATGCACAGGTTCAAACCCTTTTCACAGAGAGGAACCCTACATGAGCTGGCACAAGGAAAAGTCTTTCTAGAAACTTGGTTCCAGTAGCTAAAAGTCTGAACGACGAGGTGGAGGGTACCACAGATCATCCGATGAAACCTCCCAGCTCAGTCTCACATCCAATTAGCTCTCGACCATACGTCAATATGGTATATGTGAGGTCAAGACCCCAAAGCAAAAGACCTTGACTACTACCCCACAGTAGAATAGATCTTTCGAGAGTTGAGTCGACAGGCAGGCACAAAAGTACCAATTCCAGCAGCTGCCAAAGAAGTCGACTTCTCTATCGTCGAGCCTCTTACAGACCAAGAGAAGGAAGAGGATTATGAGTTAAATTTGTACATTAGCACTTTCGTGTCGGAGGATACTCCGACTGTGACCACTAGTCAGGTGCACTTAACAGTGAAGCATCCGACCGCACCCAGAGTGGACCCCCCGTCGACAGAACAACAACAACCAACGGAACAGGCACAACCGACAGTACCACAAACAGCTCCTCCGGCACCAGAGACTGTCGACCCAGCTTAGACTCCGATAGGAGAAGTCGAGGAAGAAAACCCTGAATATGCTGTGTCTCGGAGCATTATCAAAAAACTGGCAAAGGAGATAGCCGTCGCCAGGAGGAAGATCAAACTATAGAAAAAACAGCAAGGCAAGGGAAAGCGTAAGCTTGTGCTTGCTGACTCCACCGACGACGATGAGGAACTAGCAGCAGCAGCACTCGACATTGTCGAAGATGCCCGATATAATAAGGTAACTGTTGAAACCCAGTTTCAACACTTTATTGATGCAGGAGCTCCGGAGGGTCGACCCAAGAAAGCTAAAACCCAGTCGACACCTGAAAATATAGTCGACCTTGTGTCGACCCCTCCACCTCCATCTCCGACCACCATAGTCGAGGAGCAAGCACCGGTACAGCAGGCTGACATGTCCCCAGAAGTATTTGAAAGAGTTATCCCGGAGGCACTCAGGGCCAGGGCCAGCACGGACACTGAGCTCAAAGCCTTCTTTCAGACGCTACCTGCAATATTCCAGTCGGCACAAACAATCTGGACAACATCACCACTAAAAGCAAGCAAAAAGATATATGCCCAGCAAACAATAGTATTTACAAGGGTCCATGACGGTGGCGACATAGCAGGGCATCAACAGACCTTCACCGACTACCAACTCCCACCGGAAGAAGACATTATGTCTTCCGACCAAAGTTCCCAACACCATTCTCCAACACCACCAGGATCAGGAAACCATCCTTCACCACCATCATCTCCACCACCTCCACCACCGCTTGATTCACAGCCGAACCCACCATCATCTTCACAGCCGGAAGTGGACATCCCCCTCCTCAACCACAAAAACCCCCGACCACTGAACCACCCCTTCAGACACAAGCACCTTCGACTTCTGTTCCACCTTCCACTTCTGCAGGCCCTCCAGACAAGCCAACAGAATAGCAATAGGAGACCACAGGACCGACTTCTACTACTGCCGGTACTCAGGAGCACGATGCTGACAAACAAAAGAAACAGACAGACCCGCATCGACCATCCAGGCTACGGATAAGTCTAAAAGATGCAAGTTCGTTGACCGACATAGAGGTCGGCCAACTGCTAAACACCCTAGCAAAAGAAGCAAAGAAGAGGACACAAACAGTAAAGAAACAACTCAGGGATAAAGAGGCTGACAGGTCGAGTTTCTCAGCAAGTGTAGGTCTCTTGCACAAACTGTCACCCCAGGACCGGTCGAAACTGCAACGGACCGACCACTCGAAAGGGCGTATCAGCTGTTTGAAGGCTTGGTGTCGACTATCTAGACGCATATCCAAGGGACTAGAGCCGAACAAAAAGAAGAGACTGCTTGAATGCTCCTGACCCAGCATACTGCCTTTTCGGAGGCTTACAAACTTTTATAGGACCATATGGAGGAATCCACTGTTACTGAATAAGTGCTAAGAGATTGGCCGACTCATTATGGACAGGTCTATCATCAGAGCAGGCAGACACGACAAGGCATTCAGGCCTTGGAAAGTCAGAAAATGACCGAGGTAGAACTAAGGCAGACCCTTGAAGAGCAGATTGTGATGGAAAGTAGCAAGCTGCAAAAACTCGAACGAGAATCTCATCAGTGGGTACAGTAAGCCTTACCAAACTTGGAGAAGGTTGACCACATCTGTCCACAAATGAAATGACTCCTAGATGCCGTCGAAGAACAAAACCAACTGTTGGGCCCTAGCATGGAAAATATTGCAGAAATGCCTATGGCCGAGAAGATGTCGGTATTATCAAGTGTAACAACTCTAACCATCGACATCCAGAAAGCCCTGCAGACATGGACAGATTTCCAGCGTCAACTTGACATCACAACTCCCGCCATCGTCGAAGTGTGCGTTCAGAGACGACCGACCATCCGACTACATAGTCCCCACCCGGAGCAAGTCTGACAGGTTCAACAGGACTTCATTCTTTTGTACTTACCTTTTTCTTCTGGTCAAAGAAATGTTTTGTTTGTGGGGGAGATGTAGAAGGAGAGAGTCGACGTAGGTCGACTTGAACGAAGACCGACTTAGTCAATCAGCCGACTAAGTCGAGGGACCGACTTAGTCGATCAGCCGACTAAGTCGGTCGGCCGAGCAAACACAGTAATTAAGACTGTTATCTAATAGTTGTGTCGGTTCACCGAACCAACAGGTAGTTATCTTATAACTGTTTGTAATCTGTATATATTAGGCTGTTGAGCCTCACAAGAACTCAGTTCAGTTCTTGGCTTTGTACGATCTATTGAGAATAATATAATCTGTTTATCCTATCTGTTCTTGTCTCTTGTATCTGTGTATATTTTGTATATTTTTGTATGTATTATTGGTAACCTTATGTGATCTGTGAGATTACAACAAATTTCCAAGCAAAACGGGAAATGACCCCTACCTATTAACTACCAATCCAATCAGGAAAAATCCAAGCGTTGTCTCCTGGCAGTCTTGGTGGCTGATTGACCACCTAAAATTCAATAGGAAGCCACTAAAACTGAGGTCCAAACCATCATTACTAGATTACACCATTTGATCTACCAACTAGGCACAATTGATCCCCTGCACTCTTCTTCACGCCAAAGAGGCGATCCACCAAAGTTTGGGTCCTTGAACCAACACCATCAAGACCATTCTCGATGACCTTCTACACTATCAAAAGGTCACATAGCCTTTGACTCAGAATCAGACTCATATCAATCTAATACATATTTACACACTGCACCATCTAGCCCCATGGATAGTGCAAACCCGGATCCACTTTCTAGATTGGTGATTGGAAGTGGACCCACATCCATACCGCACACCGCCACCAACACCCCTATAGTTGGTCCTAGTACTACCATGTATACTATCTTAACCCAACTGCCTCCACATGTACTTACCAGTCAAAATGTCCCACTTTTCATACTTGGGGGCAATGGTCCTTCCACTCACATTGTCCCACTTTCCATACCTAGTGGAAGTGGCTCATCCACAACTATGCCACAGGTACCCCTAGTCGTGCAGGTACATCATATTCTTGCACACCTCACCACCATTGTCAGTCCTCCCCACACCAACCTTGGGTCAAACCTCCCTTTCATGGCATGCCTCAATATTCCTAACTTTGATAGGTTAACCAATGGCCCCATCTGCCATCAATCCGTTTAGCCTCCCATGCCAACCAAGCTCCCCTCAAACATCCCTTTGTTTGAAGGGAAGGCAGGGTAGTGCCATCAAAACTACATAATGATGTTTCATCTATGGTGCTCATAAAAAAAAATCATAGATGACTCGATCAAAATAAAACTTTTCCAACACACACTTACAGGTGCAGCAACCAAGTGGTACATCGAGCTACCACAAGCCAAGTACCCAGACTTAAACTCCTTGGACTTTATGTTCTTGCAGTATTTCCAACTCCCCGTCAGATATGATGAAGGGGTGGAAATCTTTCTATCTTTCCGCTAAAACACTGTGACCCACATCATCAACTACATCCATGAGTGGAGGGGACATCAAATCTTGTGCAAGATCATGCTTGATGATAGGATCTTTAGTGACGTCAACATCCTTCATTCTAGGATCCATCGATATCTTCACAACCGTCCATCCTTAATTCTTGTTCAATGCTGGATTCACAGTTTGATTCCCATTTTGAGTTGTATTCTGGTTCTGAAATTGAATTTGGTTATGATTCTAACTCTGCAACTGGTTCTATACTTGATTATGATTTTGCAACTGATGTTGATGGTACAGCTGATTCTGGTTCTATAACTGTGGAACATTTCTAGCCTTCCATCTCGTGATCAGCTATGGAAAGTTCTCAGTGGAATGATCAATTGCAGTACAATATGAGTATGTGCACTGCAATTGTGGGAAATCTCTTTGATAATTCCTGATTAGGCCACAATTGTAGCATTGGATAGGTCCGCGACCTCATCTACCACCTCGACCAAAGCATCATCCTCATCCTCAGAATCCTTGACCGAATCCTCCTTGTTTCTGGTACTACGCCTAAGCAAATTGCTACTTCAGGGGATTCAGCTACTGCTAAACATATTATGCTAACTGAACATATTGTGGCTATTGCGACGACATATGCATCTAATTATACTATGGCTATGGTGCACACTGTTGTTGCAGAACCATTTGTTGACACAAACCTAGCCAAATAAACCTAGCTGATAGTGGTTCTAACTCTGTCAACAACCAAACCACTGCAACTTCCCTGACCATCGGCCCAGATAGGTTTTACCCTGTCTAGCAACACCCACATACCGGATGAGGTCTCACCCAAGATGTTCAAGGTAGAGATGACAGAACCAAGTTTCCGCAGAATAGGAAGGGACAATGTGACATCAAGTTAACAGCTTAGTGCAACATTAATAGATCTAACTGTTTCCTTAGGCATTAACAAAATCATTCATCATTGTTCTTCATCAGGTTATATCATTCAATCAAAACAATAGTAAACATATCGATGTGTAAACATATCCATTATAATAACCTCATTTAAATTAAGGAAGCATTGCATCATAGATCCATGTTGCATATTCACGTAACATTCATCACTGAAGCACATACAATAGTTAACATGAAAACATAATGAACACAGCGATTTAGATTAACTTTCACCTTGTCATATTACTTCTATGCAAAATCAGCAACAAACAGTCCACATATCAACAACAAAGATTTCTCTTGGTCTCTAGTGCTCTGCTTTTCTAGATATCTTTCACTTGTAATTCAACAATTGCTTATAGGCTTGCACCTTTACATTCAAGGTCCACTTGGACAACTTCCTAACTAAATCCTAAGTGATTTTATAAAATGAAGACCAATATTCACAAAATATGGTCCAAAACAACAAAACGTGACATGAAATATAAGAGATATTCTAATCTCTGCTTTGCATGCTAATATTCCACTTGCACGATGTCTTTGAGCTTGTGCAATATTTGTGATGCTGCACAACTAATGTATCCAAAATCCTTTTCCAACAATCATGATGCATAATGACAGAGTTTATGTTCCAAAATATAGATCTATAGAATATGTTTATGATGGAGATGAAAAATGTACCTTATGTGGGACACTCGGGTTATCAGAAGACACTAGCATCTATGAGGAAGAAATACTATTGGACATAAATGAAGAATGATGATTTAGAGTACATATCTAGATGCATGGAATGCTATAAATTTAACGTGGAGCATCGACATCCAGGTGGTTTGTTGCATCCACCACCAATACCTAAATGGAAGTGAGATGTAGTGACTATGGATTTCATCACAAATTTTCCTATGACAAGACTACAACATGATTCCATCATGGTGGTGGTGGATAAGTTGATGAAAGTTTCACATTTTATTCCAATGAAGACAACTCATATGGCATCTAACACTGCAAACACCTTTGTGAAAGAGGTTTCCAGATTGCATGGAATTCCAAAACCTATAGTGTCAGACAAGGATGCAAAGTTCACTTCTAACTTTTGGAAGGGATTGTTAAAAGGACTTGCCAAAAATTTGAACATGAGCACAACATACCACCCTCAGATATATGGTGAAACATAGAGATTCAATCATGTGATCGAAGAAATGTTCATATTGTATGTGGTGTATCATACACCCAAGTGGGAGGATTATTTACACTTGGTAGAGTTTTCCTATAATAATGGAGATAATGCATCTCTGAAGATAATCCATTTTGAGGCATTATATGGAAGGAAGTGCAATACCCTACTCACTTATGTTAGTTTTTCTAATCTTATTCAAATTGATTAGGATGTTTATCTAAAAGAATAACAAGCAGAACAAGATGCATAATATAGAGAAGATACACAAGACACAAATATTTTCCTCGGGGAAACCATAAAGGATAAAACCTCACAAACTTCCTTAGAATAGTTTTGTCACTAAGACAATATCACAAGATGGAAAAATACAAGTATAAGAAGTCTTATGTAGTTTTCTCTCTCGTCCTTGTTCTTCTCTCTCTCCTCATGCAAACTTGAGTGATTAAGTGTGTGTATAAATGAGGGAGTGTGCCTCCCTATTTATACATATCAAGTGACTAAACTAAGAACTTGACTGGGACAACTTCTTACCCTATATGGGTTGACTTCACCTAGGGGCCTTAAAAAAAAAATTTATATTCAATTTGGGGGATACTTCCATGAATTACAACATAGGGCTTACCTCAATGACCAAAGACAATAATGACATCCCGAAAGGAGCAAAACACATCTCCAATGGGAGTAAAAAAATATACAATAATAATATACATCAGAATATATTTCGAAGTTACAAATACAAGAAAAATCCCTCTTAAATAGGAAGGTATTGTCTCGCCACAGTGATCAACACATATGGTCATATCATCATATTTGAATCATCATCGTCACTGCTCTTGTAGTCCTCATCTTGTCAATCATTAAATATTGGAATTTTTCTATCCCTTATTGGATGTTTAGACAAAGCCATCCCTATTTCATGATGGGTGTAGGCCTAGGCATAATATAGCTCTTCATTATATCCATTAACAATCCATTGCGTAGGTATATCCCAGGACCATACATGAAATTACCACTGCAATCACCTGTGCCTACTACCTCCATCTTATCGTATATGAATCATCTCATCATCACACATTGATCACGTCCTAGATGCATACCATTGACTACGTGCACTCTACCAACATAGGAGCATGCCATGACTCATTACATCTCAATAACAACCAGTGTCTACCACTATGTGAGAATCTCCTAAGAGCACACCAAGTGGATTATGTCTCTCCATGGTCAAGCCATGTTATGCTAACATAGGAGCACACTAGGACTCGTTATGTATCAACAACGACCTATGTCTACCACTATGTGAGAATCACCTAGGTGCACACCGAATTCCTTATGACCTATCATCATATCCAACATGGGACCACATAATTATTAATTACACCCAAGGAAAACCTACATACCATGCTAGGAATCATTACATCCAAGGACAACCTTAAGGAATCATTACATCTAAGGAAAATTTGCGTACCACACCAGGACTGATTACATCCAAAGAAAACCTTCCAAGTCACATTACATCTACGAAAAAACATACATACCATGCCAGGATTGATTACATCCAAAGACGACCTGACCTAAATGATTATGTCTTAAGACAACCTGCGTACTACACCAATACTCATTACATGTGGGGACAAGTTGTATACCTTACCATGTGAGATCTCATTCTAGTGCATACTCTTCTTTCATTCTTCTTGTCATTGCTACCATGGGAGCATGTCAGGACTCATTACATCTGAGGACAAGCTGCATCTACTACCATGCAAGGGCTCGTCACTCCCTCTTTCTAGGGAACTTGATATGGAGAACAACAAGTCTCTCTCTAAATTATTCAAAATTCACTCTATCTAGGGGCTTGGTCAACACATATTCTATATTCTAATTTTTCATCATGTATTGGATATTCATTTCTCCTATGTTACATCGAAATATCATCATGAGGAGCCATATTTAAACCCTATGCCTAATCCCTGAGTTCTCTCTACTAAACTGGGTTGATTTTAGGTTGTTCCTACCCCTTTTACCTTCTCTATATAGGTCGCCCCTCTTTCCCTTCATGCTAGGTGTGTCGATGGCACCTTTTCCCTTCATTATAGGTGTGCCAGTGCTGGTGCTCTATCTCCCACTGCTAGGTGCACCGACGGTGCTCTTTCCCTTCATGGAAGGTGCGTCAGTAGTGTTTTGAGTGAGAAAAGAGAATATTCGAGGCCCTTATCGAAGGTGTATGAGGTGGAGGATTATCCCTATCATCTAGGTGAGGTGGAATTCAGTTCCTAACCCATGGGGAAGATCCCTTAGACCCCTCCTCCTAATCCTCAACTTACTATATCCCTTTAGCCTTATAAATTAAACCCTCTCTCCAGTGTTGGATAGAGGAAGGACTATGGTACTATTATGCTGGTGGAATTTATAGGTGATCCCTATCATCCTTTGGGGGGATTTATGTCTTTATTTGGAGGCCTTGTATTTGACTGTTCAATGGAAAGTTGCAGTGTTAAGTCTAGGTTGTGGCATTCCTTCTTTGTGTAATTCTATGTTTCTACCAATTACATTAATACAAATATCTTTCCATCATAATTTCATTGTGTTGATAATGTTTATATCTTTCTTAGTTAATTATTATCTTAGATTAATTCATGTTTGGATACACATGTATTGTTTGCTTGTTTCCATTTGCTTTACAGGGTTTTGTAGCTTAAGATTTGAATGATCTAAAGCTTAGATCAACAAATAGAGAAGAGGATTTTCATACTTCAGATAAGTGATATATCTATGAGATTGCATTTCTATTTGATCTAGAAAAGTAGATTTTATTATGTACTTGATTTGTTCTAGATCCACTTGGACTAGAGAGATCTGGCTTGAGTCTGCTTGAGTAGATTTATCCGATAACAAATTTGGTGACTCCACTAGGGATGTGCATATATGTGATTTATTTTGTTTTTTATTTCATGTCTCTTTATCAATCCTTTTTCTAGCCTCTAAAGACCCTCCCTCCTTTGTAAATTTTTCTTTGAAGAGTGTCTTACATCCTCTTGATGGTCTTTGGATCACTATCAGAACTTTTTCTCTTCTCCCATAGGAAATATTTCTTTTAACCTGTCTGTTTCTCCACCAATGCACCTAGGTTGTGTAGATAGAGCATCACTGGTATTATTTTCCAGTTTCATAAGTGTTACCTCCACTAGGGATTTTTTGCTTAAGAGACAGTGCGTCACCAGTGCTTTTGTGTAGTGTAGTAGGTGTACCATGGTGCTCTGGTGCAGTGTAGTAGGTGCACTGTAGGCTCTCTTGTGTAGTGGATATTTTTCATTGATGGTGCTATTTTGGAGTGTAATAAGTGCGCCTACCCCTCCTAGAAACTCTGGTGCAGTATAAGGAGGTGCGCCTGCCATTTTAAAATCATATTTTAGCTTGATTTTCCTTTATTTTTGGGTTTTGGTTTGATAGATTTTGTTTTTTTGGCTGTGTATGATAGTCACACCACCCCTAGATCCAACATTTCCTTTGTTTGGAGTTGATTTTGTTTTTTTGGGATGCTTTACTAGTCAGGTGAATGACTTGGTTGTGGTAGGAGATTTCAATCCTCCACCTATTAGAGCTTCGTTGTCTATACTAATCACATTTCCATACCTCTTCATATCTATTTGGATAGTAATATCTAATATCCAAACCCTTCCTCCCCTCGACCATTGATTTTTGGTTGCATTTGGTTGTTTTGGAGTAATTCTTGACTATCTGGAGTTGTTTGGGTGCTTTTCATATTCCTTTTGATTTCTGAATGAATGGAGTGTTGTAGATGCTCTCTATTTTTCTGTTTGTAGATCTAAGAAGAGAATTATCCTTTTCTTTACTATTCATATTCATATTTATTTGAAGAGGAAACTCAATCAAAAGAGAAGAAAAAAAACAAGCCAAAAAATGACCTCCCTAGGCTCCTATATGAATTCATAGGTATTTTCAAGAATTGTATTTGATGTTGATCTTTAAAAGCTTAATAGTTGGATTTGTTTAGAACTTGGTTTTCTTATATCTCTAATTTCTTTCTTCTTTAACAGAAAATTCTTTCCCTACCTTAAGGATATTTCATTGAAACAGAAATGTGCATTGTCATGTATCTAGGATTTGCATTCTTTTTACATTTCTTGTCTACACATCATGCATCCACTTAACCACCCAAGATAACATTAATGCTATATTAGGTTTAAAATCATTTGGTAACTGTGTGTAAGTTAGTTACATGTTCTAGGGTTGTTAAGCATGGAAACTGTCATTTATTTACTGCATTGCATCCTGGAGTCTGAGTGGTTCCTCCATGTACCATAGATATTTTGAACAACCTTTCACATACCCTTGAGGTATATCGAAAGGTAATTCATGTACTCAATTGTATATTGGAGGGCCCCTTTTGAATAGTTGTGCATTAGATAGGACCACTGTGGATTTGAGCTCCCCCATACCTAGTGTATATTGGGAGACCCTATTAGGATTCCTGTGACCAACTGAGTTAACCTTTTGGTAGTCTTGGCATCACAATACACCAAGAACGGAACTTGGGGAGATTACTATGCATGTCCCATCCATGTATACAGGTGTTTAGGAAAGGTTACGGTCCCAATACTCCTTGTCATGTTTCACTATTGGACCCTGTGGTATATAGCGAGTTGTGAAACCTTGATAATATTGTGAGAGTTTTGAATTTTCATCCACTCCTATTCACACAGTTTGCTTGCTGATTTTAGACTTGAGTAGTGTTTTATTTTCTGTGGTACTTCAAATATTCTTAGAGAGTTTAGATATGGGAGAATTTCTCGGGACCACCAGTCAAGAGAACCCTTTTCAAGGTATGTCTTTTTTTTCTCCACCTTGTGGAGTTGTTGGTCCTCCCTTCATGGCCACTTTGAACCTTCCCAAATTGACTATAGGGTTACCTATATGGTTAATCTCCAATCTTGTTATAACAAATGCACCATTTGTGTTGGATATTGGTCCTTTACCACATGAGCATCAACCTCATGTTAACCCTTCTCCTTCCTTGAATGTTGAATTGACTTCCCTTTCTTCCTCTTCACCTGTTGAAAACTCCAATTTTAGTAAAAGGGCAGTTAAGAAGAAGATGAAAATGAAGAATAAGAAGAAGAACACTAAGAAGAAGGTCATAGCTCCAACCTATGATCATCATGTTGGGATCCAACCAGCCACTTTTAATCATGATGGGAGTATTTACGTACTTATTTTTGTCCCGCATAAACCTAAGTTCCCTTGTCGAATTTGCATGGGTGATCAATTTCTCAAGGACTATCCTGGTATTTCCCTTGTGTCAGAAGTGTGGTATAAACATCCTTTGTCATCAGTCTCTAATCATCATGCTGATGTCTTCCAGTCGAGAGTGAAAACTATCCAGATAAAGTTTTCGTACTTAGTTTCAATTGTTCTATGCAAGAGGAAATTTTGTCTCTTTCGACAAAACCCTCTCCAAGTAGTGAGGTTATTTCCTTTGACTAGAGTAACCTAATAGAATATTGTCTTCATTCGAGTTTTCCTTTCCACATATCTATGAGAGTTACTTCTAAGAGTATACTCTACACTATTGTTGACGAAGGGGCTTCTGTTAGCATTATGTCCTCAACTGCTTGGAAAGCCATAGGTTCTCCTCCACTTATGCCAGCTACTGATAAGATATTGGATTTTTATCGAAGACCTACAATGCCTTTAGGGATCCTTCCTCAGTTTCCTATCACTCTAGAAGGAAAAATTGTTTGTATCGATGTCATAGTAGTCCAAGTTCCCTTAGATTTTAATCTGCTCCTTGGACATGATTAAGTTTATGCCATGAAATTTGTAGTGTCCACACTTTTTTGAGTTATGTATTTTCCCCATGATGGGAATATTTTGACCATTGATCAACTTTCCTTCAATAAACCTGATCATCATATGAATCCTAGTCATTTGAATTCCCTGAATGTCCCACATGTTCTTGGGGTTCCTTCCCCTTCTAGTTATCTTCTTCCTATCATAGGTAAAATGGGGGGCATGGATCCAGCCTTTGGACATCATACTGGAGTTAAGTTTCTAGAATTTTATGTAAGGGGGAAGCCTACCAACCTTTGGACATCATATTAGCTTAGAACTTCCCATTTGTGAGTATAGTTCCCATTATATTTCAATCTCGTTAAAAAGTGAAATAGATGTCTATGAGCATAGTTCCCATTCTATGTCAAGCTCATTAAAAAATGAAATGGATGCTTGTGAGTGTAGTTCCCATTTTGTTTCAAGCTCATTAAAAAATGAAGCAGATACCCATGGTCATAGTTCCCATTCTATGTCAATCCCGTTAAAAAATGAAATGGATGTCCTCAAGCATAGTTACTTTCTATTTCAAGTTTGTGTAAAAATGAAATAGGTACCCACAAGCATAGTTATTCTCTATTTCAATCTTGTGTAAAAATGAAACAGGTCCCCACAAACATAGTTATTCTCTATTTCAAGCTTGTATAAAAGTGAAACAGGTCACCTTGAGTAGTATTTATTCTTGTTTTCAATCTTGTTAAAAATAAAACTGACCTTGAGTAGAGTTCATGTTTCATGTCAAGCTCGTTAAAAAATTAAACATATTCTTCCATTGCGTCAAGACTCAATACTTGAACCTTCATTTCATTTGCTTGTAAAGCAGATGAGATGAAGCTTAGGGGGCATGTACCCTACCACCCTTTGTTGAATTTAGATACTTGACAGTTATACTGGGGGTAAGTACTCGCCATTGGACATCATATTGGGAAATCACCCATCAATGGGAGCCATTTTGAGCATACTTTATTTCAGTTTTGAGCTCGTTAAACCATGAAATGACTCTTTTAGCATAGTTCTTTTTCGGTTCCAAGCTCGTTAAAAAATGAAGAAGTTACCCTAAGCATTCTTTCAACTGATATTCAAGCTTGTTAAAAACAATAATATGGTGTTGAGATTACTTTTCATTTTTCGTGCTCTAGTTAAAACATGAAAATTGGCTTGATCTTACTTTATCACTTTTCTGTGCTCTGTTTCAAACGTGAAAAAGGTTCCAAGTTTCTTTTATACCTTTGACGTACTCGTTAAAAAATCAGTGAAGAGGTATCGAGTGTACTTTTACTATTTTTCAGACTCATTACAATTGGATTATGAAAAAAAAACCCTAATAGATTCCTCTTTAAGCTCTTTTCAGACTCTTAAAATGTGAAAAGATTGCCGAGTAAACTTGTCTTATTCAATCTTGTAAAAGGACCTAAAGAGTTGTCTTCCTGGTGATAGTTTACCCCTTTTTTGGACCAGGGGGAACTAATTACGAAAAATGTATACTACAGCAAATCATGAATATAAGAGTTCTCCATGGTATTATTCTATTTTTTTTGGGCCTCGGGGACTAAATTTACGAAAAATTCCATCCTGGAGTCTTCTTAGTCATTTTAGACTCTCTAAACATGAAACGATGAATTAGCTTGATTTCATAGGACTCATAAAATCAAACAATGAAGGACCTTTTTCTAGGAACGAACCCCTCCTTTCTCAGTTTCATAAAACATATGAGAATGGACTCATCACTTGATGAGCTATATCGAGCGTTTTTTACCCTTTTCTAGCTTGTTAAAAAGAAAAGAGGCACTCATCAATCATGATGGGTAAATTAAGGAAAGAGTTTGTATTTTTTTATGGAAGTACATCATTACTCTTGAACATGGAACTCATTTGCATATGTATTTTAGTACTTGGATAATCCATTTTTATTCAAGTCCTACTGATTCCATGACTCTTCTTACTTACTTTGAGTTGTCCAAGAACACTCCCATTGTCACTTGCATTGGGGGATTGGTATCATTCTCGTGTCAATACTGCCAAGCCATGCCATTCCCATGTTCAAAAGAAGTTTCGTCATTTATTCACTATTTACAGTTATTTTTCCTTCTATTAGGTTGGTCATCCTTGATTCAGTCTCGTACATCACTTTGTTGTCTGAATCATTTCAAACATATATGATCGTGTTTCCTATCGATGATGGGGGGTTCATCATGGCCCTCCTTAGATGAGTCTATTCTTGTCAACTTCAACTTCTTATACACGAATTAGACTTAGAAACCAAGTCAAGTACCTTGGCCTTGCATTCCTTAATGGTAGGATACCTCGCTTTCAACATGAGTTTACGTCATTGGCTCTTGATTGAAAAATCCCATCGAGTGTTCGACTTCAAGTCCTTTATTCACATTTGATGTTGTGTATTGTGATACCTTGGGAATCATTGACATGAATGGTGATTTCCCTCGTGCTTGTTAACAATTTACATTAATGACTGGTAATCAAGTGGTTTCTACCATGTTCAACGTCAAGATATTGTAATCATGTGGTTAGATTCTTATCGTTACGAGTTCAACTTGAAGACCCTAGGTTGTCAGATATCTTCGGCCATGTTGCGATGGAGTTGTTTTTTAGTCATATTACACAGATCCACTTTGTATCGGTCGTCATTGTGTTATAATCTCATCATGGATCTATGCTTGTGTCTAGTAGCCATGATTGTGTTCAGACGGGCTCTACTACCATGGATCTGCATTGCATTGGTCGGCAACCATGTTATGAGTTATATGAGATTTGAATCAGTTATACTACAACAGCTTCCAGCCAACATGCTTACCTTCGATTTATTCACTTCACAAAGCATTCATCTATCGCATTCCTCTAACTTCATGCTTTGGGGGCATTCTCTTACACCAAAATATCATCATGTTGAGCCATGTGTTAACGCTATGCCTAATCCCTAAGTTCTCTCTACTAAAATGGGTTGATTTTAAGTTGTTCCTACCCCTTTTACCCTCTCTAGATAGGTCGGTTCTCTTTCCCTTCATGCTAGGTGCATTGATGGCACTTTTTCCCTTTATGCTAGGTGCCCTGGTGTCAGCACTCTGTCTCCCATTGCTAAGTGCATCAACGATGCTCTTTCCCTTCATGGAAGGTGCTTCAGTGGCATTTTGAGGGAAAAAAGCAAAGCTTCGAGACCCTTCTTGAAGGTGTATGAGGTGGAGGATTATCCCTATCATCTAGCTGAGGTGGAATTCAGTTCCTAACCTATGGGGAGGATCCCTTAGACCCCTCCTCGTAATACTCAACCTACTCTATCGATTTATCCTTAAAAATTTAAACCCTTTCTCCATTGTTGGATAGAGGAAGGACTATGGTACTATTATGCTGGTGTAATTTGTAGGTGATCACTATCATCCTTTGGGAAGCTTGCTATATTTCTTTGGATGCATTGTATTGGATTCTTGGATGGAAAGTTGCAGTGTTAAGGCTAGGTTGGGATATTCCTTATTTGTTTAATTCTATGTATCTATGGATTACATTAATACAAATCTCTTTCCATAATTGTTATTGTGTTGATAATTGTAGTAGGGATTTCTCCCTACTACAGGGCTAGGAATGGCTCCCTTCTGTCTATAGGACAGAAGGATAGGTTACTGCATGTGGAAAATGCAGTAGAGAAATTGGACAGAAAGGAAAGCAAATGAAAGAAAGATGATGGCCATTAGCCCCTCTGCAAACAAGGTTAGGATTATCCTTGGCTACCTGCAAAAACATGTTAGAAATCAAACCTGCAAAGAGACATGGGTCAAAAAACAAGTAAACTACTAAAAAAAACACATAAGCAAAGAATGTTATACCTCTCCTTTGGTGAAATGGGCCATCATGCCCTGGCTGGAAGGAAGCACCTCTCTATCTCACTCAGCAATGGAGGAGGAGCTATGGCTCAATAGGGAATGTGAGTGGAAGAGAGGGGGATGTGGGTGGCTTGAGAGGCAAAGAGGTCTCAAGGCATCCACGGGCAACATAACAGTATGCAAGAGAGGAGTGTGTTTAAGAGTGACCCCCCACCCTCCTTTTATAGCTTTTTTTGGGGTTTTAGGGTTTTAAGCCCTTGGTCTGGGATTTAGCCCCTTTTTGGGGATTTTAGCCCCTTTTGCCCTAACTTTAGCTCCTTTTTGGGGTTTTTAAGCCATTTTATTCATCCTTAATCATTTTTGAGGGTGTGGGGGTCTAATGGAGGGTCGTGAATGGGTGTCCTTAGGTGGTGTAGGCCATGTAGAATTGAGTGAGGGATTTTTTGGGTTAACAGATTGCCCCTTGATATGTGAGAGTAGGAGCTCATCGTATGGCCAATGGACATCATAGGATTTGCTGTGTAGAGGTGGTGCTTCCAGGGCTGGGGCATGGTGGCTTTTGGTTTTTGTATTAATGTGGTTCCCATCAATGGGTGAGATACAAATAATGTGTGACATGTGTATGGACAAGGCAGGCATCCCCATTCCTGTGACAATGTCAAAAGAATGATTTGATCTATGCTCTAAAATACAAGAGCCGATCATATACAACTGATGATACAATGATGGTTGCCTCGATGTGAGGCTGAATACAATGCTGATCTAGTACATTGGACCCATGGCATTCTTATGGAATTCTATATCTTTATGACTGACGGTGTGCTGGATCTGGAATGGTACATAGCTCTATGGACTTGATGATTGAGAGTCAGAGTCTTTGTGGTACAAGTATGCTGCATCAATCATAAATCTATATAGAAGCGATGATGGGGCTTCTGAACACTGTCTCCAACGCAACCCAAAAATCATAGGGGACATAACCTGTTTAGGTCCCTCAAGTAGACTCATCAATGTGCTAGAGTTAGGTGACATCCGAGGTCTTTGACCAAGTACTGTGCGGACCAAACCTTGTACAAATCTCAACGGTGCGATGATGTAGTTGGAGTCGAGCACGTGAGAAGCAACCATCCCAAGAGGCACTAAGGACTCGTCTCAAGTGGTCCAAGGAACTCATCAATGAGGTTAATGAAACCAAGATACAGGAACCTCTGGGTCTATCATCTGGAGTATATGTGTTGTCACCGACAAAGGGATATCTTCCCCTAGTCAAGGAAATGATGTTTCCTTGACCAAAAGCGTGAGGGAGATAACCGAAAAGTGTGAGACAATATGTGGACTGACCCACTGAATGGGGGGGAGGGCAGGGGGAGGGAAAGAATTGAATAGGGGAAGCGGGAGTGTGGTAGACTCAAAATTCCTTTGTTTAGAGTATCAAAGCAGGGGGGACTAGGCAGCAAACGAAACTGACTCATGGGAATGGGATCATAGCTGTAATACTGCGAATGTCACTGTAGATGGGAAATACTTGGAGGAGGTAGACTGTTTTGATATTGATGGGATCCAAGGAAGACACATTGTAGAGTACTCTGAACAAAGGTGACCCAATGTGGGAATGCTTGCAAACTATTTTCTATGGGATGGTGTCTAGAGACACCGTTGTGGTACGATCTCGTGGATTTTTGGCGAGCCCGAGAAAGTAAATGCTCGATCGTGCTTTCAATTTTAGAGAGTCTGAAAGAACAAAGAATACTTTAGTGGGGGTTCTTTTTCATTGGTATTATCCTGTGCCCAAAAAAGGATAAAAGTATACATAGGAGAGCTTGTCCATCTTATAGGAAATGAGATATTTTTTTACCATTGGTAGTCCAATCAGGTTGGAAGAGGTCAAACCTATACTGACTGGATGGTCGTTCAGATACTTTTACGAGCATGAACAAAACCAAGTTTGCTCAGCAATATTTTCTTGATGAGAACGCTAGAAAAGATCTTAACGACAACCCGTGGTGAGCTTTTTTGTAAAGTGCAGCTGCTCTACCCAAGAAAGCCTAAACGTATGTAGAGGGGAACGGTCTTGGCTTGAATAGACCAAGGTGGTCCTTTTCATTTAATGGTCTACATGGTCCACAAAAGGAGGTAAATGAGATCATGTAGATTCCCTTTCCTATAATTTAGCAAGTGCAAAAGGAAGCAGTTGCACTTGCCTATATCTTCATTGTTTTTAGGAGTCAGAAAAGAGCCTAAATGAAACTCCAATATGGTCAACCGATTGTGGTGGCACAGGAGGTGCCCCATGCCAGGACGGTGGACAATGGTCCAAAGATCATCCATGTAGTATGGATGAATCATAAGGCTCTCAAACATACCAATACATGCGCGGAATAGGTTGCGGCAGAGGCTTGCGAGTCGTTGCGGTAGAGGCATGCAAACCAAGGTGGCTTTCGGACAGAGGTCAGGAGAGCATGTGTGTGTGTGTTGCGATGGATGGACTTGACTACATGTGATGTGAGTGCAATTCTGGGGGCACTTCTATGCCAAATACATGCAATAAAAATAAATCATTTTGTGGACAGTGGTCCAGAGGTCCGCGTAAGGTGCAGTGGATAGAAAAGACAACTATGTGTTAAAATACAAAACAAAACTAAAAACATGGTAACCCTTAACGGGCGGTGGCCCGAAAACTCACATGAGTAGTGGTAGGAAAGTGTGATGTATGTACAGGTCCATAGACACTTGCATCACCATGATGTGGCTTGTAAATCGAGGTAACTTCTAGGAAGCGGTCCCAAAATGTGTTTGCTAAACATGAGACAATGGTCTCATAAGGAGATAGAAATTTGGGCCCAGAGGTGTGAGGGGTGTCTCGAACTGGTTCTAGGTGACTTTGAATTAGCAACTAATGGTTATGCCCCTAAATTGTGCTAAAAAACATTGAAAAATAAGAACGGGAAAAAACTATGCTATAAGGGGCTCATAGTGGTTGTATTAGGCATAGACTCTCTTGAGGTGGAGCCCGTTGCGTGGCTTCTTCAAGAGTCGATCGTCTGAGTCAATCAAGAGGTA
Organism: Pseudotsuga menziesii; assembly: GCA_001517045.1. Classification (NCBI taxonomy): domain Eukaryota; kingdom Viridiplantae; phylum Streptophyta; class Pinopsida; order Pinales; family Pinaceae; genus Pseudotsuga; species Pseudotsuga menziesii. The sequence goes on from LPNX011074612.1 coordinate 146,946, forward strand.
TGCCCCCTTGCCGAGATGAAGTTCATTGGTAAGGTTGGATGACTAAATTTGGTCTTTCATGGGAAGAACCAATTCCACACTATGGCTTAAAGGGAATGGGGTAAAACTGGAGGTGGTCTTATAGATCTCTCCATTATCACTTAAGTGGTGCTAGGATAGATCAGGTGGATCTTCCACAACTGATGAGATAGAAGGGCAACTGGTGCTAGAGATCATGTAAATGGTATTGGTTGTGGTTTTTGTGGCCTTCCCCCAGTCTCTCTTGGAGGAAGAGGGGTAGGATTGGAGACAAGAGGAGTCTTTGATGGACGTGGAGGTAGGTGCAACATCATCTCAATTGGTTGGACATGAGTCACCACATCTTGGGGCCTCAAATGCATGGTAGGTGGTTTAAGGTACCACAAAGGATATCCCAGTGTGAAATCCTGTAGATTGTGGGTTTCCAAGACAGAATTACTCACGATATCGGATGGTAGGAAAAGGAAAAGGAAAAGGATCATGTTGAGTGGGAATGAACCCCACTATTTCCCTAGTAACTGAGGTTGTAGCTGTGGCTGGGAAAACAATGGAAGAGATGAGTCTGATGGACCATCGGTGATGGTGAAGAAAAGTGAGTCAGTTGAACTAGACATCATGTAAATGGACATGGTGTCTGAAGAAGGCTGTCGGGGGTGCACTTCTTCAATCAAGGTGATTTCAGACTCAAGGGAATGTTGACAGAGGTCAGCTATAGCTATTCAAAATTCAGGCAAGTCTTGACAATAGTGAGAGTAATGTCCATACAAACCGCAGAGGGTGCAAGCATGGTTTGTTCTCAATGCCTGATTTCTAAATATCAGCACGGTTGGGAGTTCAACCAAGAGGATGTTTTCATTCATATCCATGGCATCTAAATGCGCATGGATCATTGGGATTTCAGGGAAATTCTGCGTTGGATGGCCCTATTGCTTGTAGACAGTGAAAGGTGGGACTTTTCACAGTTCTGCAATGGCTTTGGCATTCTTTCCCCTTGACCTTTTCGAGTCGGGTGGTGTGGGTGTGGGTGCGGTGGTTGGATTTTGCGGATCGGGTGGAGGGTGAGACTCAACCACGATGGGTTGCAGCAGGGTTAAAACAACTTGGGGCACTGCTGGTTGAGCCGATGGATCAAGATACCACAACGAAATTCCCAATGTAAAGTTGGGTAGGCTAAAGGTGGCCATTACCAGCTTGCTCATGACACCAGGTGGGGGAAAGAGGAAGGGAATTGTATGGACTAGGGATGAGCCCAAATAACTCCCTGCTAGTTGCATGTGGGGATGTGGTTGTGGTTGTGGTTGCATGTAATGCTACTAAAGCGGGTGATGTTGCGGCTGATGTTGGTGTTGCAGCTGTGGACAATGTTGTGGTTGTGGTTGGGGCGGTGGCTGCGATTATTGTTTGGGTGTAGCGGTGCTAGATGAGACCATGCACAAGTTTGAAGTCTCATTTTGTGTCGGTGGTGGTGCCACTAAGGGGAAAGGAGCTGTCATGGTGGGATCGACAAACAACCCAGAGCCCACATTCAATAATGCATAGGCTGGTGTGTTGTCAACCATAGTGTTGATTGCAGGGACAACATTAGCATGTGTAGTCATCCCTTGTGGCTCAATGGTGGTGATGGTAGGGATAACATTGGTGGGTGTCGTTAACCCTTGCGGATCATGATAAGTGAGTTGATCAACCATCATGATCTTCCCTTTGTGGGGGAACATCATGAGATGGAAGACAGTAGATGCGACCGCTCTCATGGCATACATATAACTTCTCCCGAGGAGAAGGTTATAGTCTAGTTGAGCATTGACGAATTCTATGCCAATCAGGACTATATTCTCGACCAATGTGATGGGGACATGGGGGATGATTCCTTGGGATTTAGTGGGATGTCCATCATAAGCCCACAAAGTTATGAAGGATGGTTGCAGAATTGGTGACCCTAGTTTTTTCCAAACTAGGGTAGACATAATGCACGTAGATTCCCCCTCGTCTACTATGCACCGGTGCAGAACCAAGTTTCAGATGGATACCAGGATTTGGAAGGCGATGGTCGATGGCATGCGTGGTTCTCCATTCTCCATGTCAAACATGATCAACTTGGAGTAGGAGGAGTCTACATCCCTAAGGGAAAATAGTAACACTTTCCGCTGCGTTGGGCACATTTTGAGTACCTCCAAAGTAGACATGGCCATTGGTGTTTGGGCCAAATCATCCACAATGCTATAACTGATAGCAGCTCTAGCTGTGGAATTATTGGCCACTCAGCATATGGGGCAGCTAGGGAAAGGGGGTAATTGAAGAGGCGCATTGACCACTCTGGACGTAGATGTTGCCGATGTGTCAGCAGGTTCAATGGTGGTGCCGTACTAATTCCATCTAGTTTGTAAGTTGACCTCTTCAGTCATCATGTCTAGCAGGTGGTGAACACCTATTTCAACTATGGGAGGTGCCCCCAGAGCATTGAGATTGGGTTGGGGAGGGGGTGTAGTTGCCACCAACCCTTGGACAGGTAGTGGGTTTTGAAGCACCATAGGAGGAGGTCCTTGTGGTGCTAGGTTGGGTTGGGTTTGATTTGCAGCGTTAGTGGCCTGTTGAACCTCATTCTGAATGGCATGCTTGGAACAACCCATGAGGGGACACTCAAATGTGTAGTTCCCATAGCCCTCACATAGTGTGCATGGTTGGTTTGTGCACAAAGGATGTTGCGTCTAGGAGCATTTGGTCGTCGGGGGTTTTGGGCGGGTCGGTTCGTGACGACATTGTTAGGAGGATTTGGTTGTTGACGGCCTCCCTATGGTTGGTTATTGGCTTGGTTCTAGAGTCGATTATTTCTATCTTTCCCTTGTTGATTGTTGGGGGTAGGTTGGTTGGGATAGTTTTGTTGTGCAAATAATTCTCCCAACGGATTGGGTTGAGCAGGGGCAAGGGCTTGAACCGCTTGCACTGGTGGTGCATAATAAATTTGGGAGGGATATGGTGCTGCAAATGTGGGCATTTTCCCTGTGTACTGCTATGTTGGCCATGCCATGGCTTGAGCCTACCGTGGTGGTGTAGGTTGTGCATAGGAAGTTGTTGCTCTAGACTGCGACATCATTCTAGCATAGTCCAGAGTTTGGTTTTGGTAAGAAACAGTAGCAGTGTTGCTTGGGTGTGGTGTAATGGAAGGTGGTGTTAGACGATACTGTGGCTATTAGGAGACTGAGCCTATGATGCCGTCTGCAGCATGAGATGCCCCCGGTGCATCCCGGTAGGATGTGTTTTGTCAGGGGGCATTTGGAATGATGGTGTATATATATCCATATTGGGCATAGATAAGGTCAAACTGTTGGGATTTTAGTATGGCCTCCTCTTCAGATTGGGGATGTTCAGATGTGACATCCTTTGCTATGGGCAAGAGTAACGTCTTGAGGAACCAATCCAAGAAGATCTTGTCGTCAATTTGGATTTTACATAAGCTGCGACATCGCCGCCACTCATGGATGTGGTCAGTTATATGTGTCACAATGCTTTGGCGATAGGATAACATGATCTCCACCTATTCGTCATATCTGACAGGGAGTTGGAAATACTGTAGGAACATGAAAGATAAGGAGTTGAAATTTGGATATTTGGCCTATTGTAGCTCAGTGTACCATTTCATTGTGACACCTCTAAGGGTGCGTTGGAATAGCCTCAGCCTGATGGAATCATCTACGATGCTGTTGGATGAGCACCATAGATGGAATGTCATAATATGGTTTTGGGGACATTCCCCTGCCTTGCCTTCAAACTTGGGGATGTCTGATGGCAACTTAGTTTGCATTGGAGGCCAAAAAGCTTGATGGCGAATGGGTTCATTTGTCAATTGAGCTAAATTAGGAAAGTTAAGACAACCCATGAAAGGTAGATTTGGACCTAGGTTTATGTGATATGGGGAAGGGATGGTGGTGGGGTTTACAGGTCCATAATGTACCTGCATAATTGGGGGTATTGGTTGTGCCATTATAGATGGGCCAATGCCCACGATTGTGGTGGGAGGGATAGTGTGGGTGTAGGGGACATTGCCCCCATGTATGACAGTAGGGGCAATGTAAGTGGATTTTCCACTACCCCCTTGTGTGGCAGGAGGGGTAGTGTGTGTGGAAGGGCCACTGCCCCTGTATGTTGCAAGTGGGCCAGCTTGGCTGGTCACTATGGGTGGTGGTAGTTGACTGATGAAAGTTTGCATGACTTTGCTTGGACCACCTGCAGGGTTGTCGGTAATAGGTTGTGGTGTGGACATGGGTCCACTTGCTATGGTTATGGTGGTAAATGGATCCAAATTTGCACCAATCGTGGGGCTTGATGCTGCAGTATGGAGGTCTGGTTCAGACTGGTATGGGTCTGAATCTGAATCAGAGGCTATGTGTCCTTCTGATGGTGTGGGATATCACTGAGAATGGTTTCGATAGTGTTGATTTAATGTCCCGAATGGTGGTGGTTATCCTCTTAGGCGTAAGGAAGAGCGCGGGGGATCATTTGTGTTAGATGTTTATCAAACTGATGGGAATGATGTTTGGACCCCAGTTTCAATGTCCTCCTATTGGCTGTAGGTGGTCACTCAACCACCAAGACTGCCAGAAGACAACACTTGTCTTTTTCCTCATGGGCATTTCTACTCAATCGGTGGGGTTCGTTGCCCGTTTCGCTTGGCAATTCCTCTCAGTGGCCAGCTACTTTGGGGTTTTCATGGTACTCCTCATAATGAGTTTTTGTGCTAAGCCCAAGTACTTCCCATGGTTGAAGCAGTCAGGGAATTATGTCCTCAAAGACTATGGATTTGTTTGAACTTAGTGTAAATTGATAAATTTTAAGGCTCTCTCAGTGTCATGAACTGAGTTGGGTTGATTACTTGGTATGGTGTATTTGTTTTTCTATCTTTCTAGTATCAGGTGGATGCAAATGGTTTATGAATTCATCATATTGTAGTAGAGTTCATATCATTGTTGTGCAAGTAGTCAATAATTAGAAATTTGTAAACAGATACATTGTTAACCCTAAATGTTGATGGCCTAACTAGATGACTACCGTACATTGATATTCCTCTTAAACCAAGAGAAGGTGTTGGGATCTCAACACAATGGGACAAATACCATCCATATATCCATAGGTCACCTCCTATATGCAAGGTTGGTCAACAGGGAGGATGCTTAGCACCGTGAGAATCCCTCCTTCTCTACCCCCTCTACCTTCTAGGTCATCCGTTTTTAATGGTTTAGAACAATATTCAGTGAAGGGCCTAGGACTATACAAGCTTTCCCTTCGTCATATCCTAGAATACCCCGGAGGGTGATGACTGGGTAGAGGAGGAAGGGTGAGTAATACTGTTAATTTTATTGTTGATTTTAGTTAAGCTACATTCATTAGGCTATTAAAATTTGTTTGTAATTTACACATTGTTTGTACAGGAAATTGCAGTAAATTGTAACAGAAGCTGAAATTGAATTACCATACTGGACAGAGGCAGCTGAGCCACACTGACAGTCCCTATTAAACTAATATTTAACCTCTGATTGATAGACCGCATGTTTCAAGTCAATTTCAGTGAGGGGGTCATGAAATTTTTCTAGAAACGGGCGAGGGGGTCGCACAGATTTCACAGATAGAAGCGGTCTGCTATTCTGAGTGAAATCGCACCTTTAGGTGGGAAAAGGGAAACCTGGTCACGCCTGTGAGGCATAAAAGAGTGACCTCATCCCCTGTTCAGGCCTGATAAGTGCGACCTACCCCAGATTTGGGGATTTTTTCATCCTGAGTCAGATTTGGTTGATAGTAACATGTACTGTGACCAACCTGTCTCGGATTTGCCTTGCATAGGATTTGGAAATAATAAAAATTGGAAATAAACTAGATCTAAGCTAGATTTGACAAGAAATTTCTAAAACTAGGGCATAAATTGAAAAACTTGAAATTTGAAAAAAACTGAACCAGGGATCCTGTGGGATCGACCTGGTATGGTCGCCAGTGCTGTAGCAGGGATTTCTCCTTGCTACAGGGGTAGGAATGGCTCCCTTCTATCTATAGGACAGAAGTGTAAGTTCCTACATGTGGAAAATGTAGTAACGAAATCAGACAAAAAGGAAAGCAAATGACGAAAATAAAATGGTCGTGAGCCCCTCTGCAAACAAGGTTAGGGCTTCACCTTGGCTACCTGCAAACAACTATTAGAAACTAAAAACCTGCAAAAACATGTTATAAATCAAACCTACAAAGAGACATGGGTCAGAAAACAACTAAACTACTAAACAAAACACATAAGCAAAGAATGTTATACCTCTCCTTTGGTGAAATGGGCCACCATGCCCTGGCTGGAAGGAAGCACCTCTCTATCTCACTTAGCAATGGAGGAGGAGCTATGGCTCAATGGGGAATGTGAGTGGAAGAGAGGGGGATGTGGGTGGCTTGAGAGGCAAAGAGGTCTCAAGGCATCCACGAGCAACATAACAGTATGCAAGAGAGGAGTGTGTTTGAGAGTGATCCCCCACCCTCCTTTTATAGCTTTCTTGGGGATTTTAGGGTTTTCAGCCCTTGGTCTAGGATTTAGCCCCTTCCACCCTAACTTTAGCTCCTTTTAGGTTTTTAGGATCCTTTGAGGGGTTTTACCCCCTTTTGGAGGATTTATCCCATAGGAGAGTTATTTAGGCTCCTTTGGGGGTTTTTAATCCCTTTTCTTCATGCTTAATCCTTTTTGAGGGTGTGGGGGTCTAATGGAGGGTCATGAATGGGTGTCCTTGGGTGGTGTAATCCATGTGGAGCTAAGTGAGGGATTTTTTGGGTAAAAAATAATGTTTAGAGCTTTCTTCCTTAACTGTTAGCTTAGATCAATTCATGTTTGGATACACATGTACTATTTGCTTATTATCACTTGCTTTATAGGGTTTTGCAGCTGAAGATCGGAATGCTCTAGAGATTGGATCAAAAAAGAGCAAAGAGGATTGGCATATTCCACGTAAGTGATCTATCTGTGAGATTTCATTTCTATTTGATCTAGGAAGGTAGATTTTATTATGTACTTGATTTTTTCTAGATCCACTTGGACTAGGGAAATATCGTTTAAGTTTTCTTGAGTATATTTGTTTGATAGCATCCTCTATGCATTGTATCCTAAAAATAGTGATACTTGATCTCAATGTGATTTTACTAGTCATGGAACACCATATTTTATGACAATTTCATGTAACTCTAGTTGTCACAAAAGATACAAGTCACCTCTAACTCGAGATCAAACTGTTGGACACAATGGCCACACTAAGAGGGGGGTGAATCAATGTGTGATCAATTTAAACCTTTTTACCTTATGTTAATCAATCAAAATATATCAGCATTAATCAAATAATCATATTCTTTAGTTAAATCAACCAAGAGTCATAAGCACATTCATGGCATCAAAGAGACACAAGAATATTTGGAATTTCATCTTTATTTATTGTACATGGAAGACAACAATCTTCTTGATTACAATCAGCACCAACTGATAAGAAGAGAACCAACTCTGTAACAGGACCCAACCTAGTTTTCTTAGCTACAACTAAGAAGGGTTTAAGGATTCCAATCCTCAATTGTAACATTCCACTTGCAAGTTTCATGCCAATATTTAATTGTCATCAATATGCTTCTCAACCATCTTTGTTCATCATCATCTGCTCTTCAATATTCTCATCTCTCTCATCATCATTGTTGCAACTCTCTTCTCAATCTTCTCTATAATTGAATGCCTTCTCTTTAATACTGGTGTTCATTCTTTGCTCATCAATCTGTTGATCAATCTCTGTTGCACATCCTCTTATTTTCTCATCATTCTTCACTTGCTGCAATACTTCATTAAAGAATCATCATAGAACATCACGATATATATATGTCATCAAGGTTCCAAAACTACCAACAAGGTATGGAACATCCTAGGGAATGAATTATAGTGTTCAAAGCACTATCATAGATTAGCATGCATCATGAAGCATACATCATCATCATCAACATCATAGTCTACATATTCATCTTCATCACTATTTATACACTACATAATACTTCACTATACATACATGTATTGTATACATGTCACTGCATTCTTCATCATTGTATATCAATTTCAGTCTTGACTATGTATATGATATGTATTATATTATATGCATCACTTCTCTATCCTTCACATTTTATACATCATCATGTTTATCAAAGAAGTATACATCGTCAATAGATTTTTGAACAAGCTCACCAATAAGGTCTGTATCGCCATTATACTGTATGCATTACATATTATCATCCTTTTAGTGTCAATAAGAAATCATCATCAAGCTTGCATCATCATGATGTATAAGTTATCATCATTGTATCAATGTATACATACCTCACTCTTTCTATAGACATGCTTCGCTGTATATATAACTTCATTGTATACATACTTCATCATGGAACATCCTCATGAAGTGTATGCATCTCACATATACAAATGCATCATGATATATCACTTTATCTCTGTATTCTTATTTGAGTATGACTCCTCTTGTAGATGTCTTCAATCTTTGTGATTTTCATCATCCTGTCAAAAGCACTGCCTATCACAATCATGTATTTAAGTCTTTAACGTGTCCACTAGGTTGTCATCCATTACTACTCATGTAAATCTGCTCATCAAAGTTTACTCAAGATTATCATTGTTATCTGGTCATGTCGTCTGAGATATGTCACACATCAAGGTTCTATATAGTAAGCTTTGATATCAAGCCAACATTCTAGTCACCATACACATGAACTTCAGAAACTACATTCTCTGCCAATACACTACAAAGATCAACTTTATGATTTCAGACCTCTGTGAATATACTTTTCAGACCTCTATTATTTAAGGAAATTTTTGTGCAGGTATTTCTTAACCCACAATGACTATGTAAAATTCAAAACAATAGTTTATGAATACTAACATAGTCAACCTTTAGTTTTTCTAATATAAACTTCATATGCCTCCATGAAATTATCCCTTTAACACCTCATGTAGGGGTACTGAATGTACTATGTAACTTCATATTCCTTAATAATTGTGCGACTTCATATGGATTGAATATATTGTGAAATTTGTTAAGCAATTTGAATGCCTTTACATACCTCTACAACCTCAGATCAATATTGTACCTATAAAATAATTCTAGGATACTACTTTACACCTTCGGACTTCCTTAGAGAACAATTGGACAAGATACCTTCATAAGGATGATCTTCAAATCAACCAAAATTTTGAATTAGTGTTGCAATTTCAAGTTGTCTTCACTAGATTTAGGCTCTATGCAAATTGAGTTTGTTGTGCAATGTTCAGACCTTGAAATCATCCTTCAAGAGCTTCAGTTATTAGAATTCATCCTTGCATTTTGATACATGAAGACTAAGCAAGTTCAGCATGATGGACTATGCAACATTGGAGGCCAAAACATTGACTTTAGGTCAACTAAAATAGTTTTTTTCTCTCACATGATGTTGCTATAACAAACCCAAATTCAAAGATATAAGACACTAGTAGCTGCCTCAAAAACCAGAGATAAATATTGAAAATTTTGCACTGGAGATACTCATGCACTTTCCTTAGAAGAACCCAATACAAGTCACACAATCAGACTTTCATAAACCATCGAAATTTTAAAGATAAAAATCAGACTTCAAAAATTGTTGTTGCATTTTCCATAGTGAACTGCTCCATCTAAATTTCCTCAACCAAATACACCCAAAAATCACCAAGCAACTTCAAATTCTTTCTTTCCAAAATGAAGGTGTTTCTCCTTATTTATACACATTTTCATCATTATTTTTTATCTATCCTTCACGTCATCATTTTAATGTCATTGTATCATCATTTGATGGGGATTTAGGGTTTTTCTTCAAGCCATTAAATTCATTAAGGACCCTTGTAAAAGGGTATGAATTCTAGTCCAAGGAAGGTGTGCTATATGTCCTCCACATCATCAATTCCAAGGGTGTAACAAGCCACAAGGGCTTCATTAGGGATCCCACGATCAAGGTGCCATGTCACCATCCATTTTCACAAGGGGCCACAAACAAGGGTTGTTTTCTTCTTCCATAGGTAAGGGTTTCCACACACAATTGAGCCTCTTCAAAAAGATTCTTCATCATGCCTCCATGCAAGTTCATGGCCATCCATCACATAAGTGGGTGCAAGGTCTTCCTTATGCACTTAGGACCATCTTCAACAATTATCATCTCCTTGAAGTCTCAGCATTCCATCTAACCATATCAAGTGCAAGTAGTGGGTTCCAGGACCATACTAGGGGCATTCAAGTCTTTATCAAGGGTTCCATGTCTTCATCAAGTAATTTATGACCTCATCATCACATTTAAGAGTGAAAGGGACATTAATCCATCAAATGTGGGTCAAACAACTTTTGTGTGTCAAGGGACTTCTTTAACAACTTATTTATCAAGTAGGACGCTTCATGGGATTCTTCAACCACCTCAACCACACCAACAGATATCTCAAGGGTCAAGATTCATCATGACATCACTCATGGGATAGCTGGAACTTCTCCTAAGGTACCATGACATCATCATAGCATTGATGACCACATAATGGGTCATTAATGCTTCTCCAACCCATTTAGGTCATCTCCATCATCTATCAAGGATTTAGGACCATCTCTAGGGTCTTTAACACCATCAGCAGGGTCTTCAACATCTTTAGCAAGGTGGTGGCATTGATATATTTTCTTGTGGGTATAGGGAACTTGTCAACTGGGTACAAGGTGCTTCATGGGATAAACCCACTCTATATTGGATCCAAGTTACTACAGGTGGGACTTCATGGAACCAATGATAAATTGTGGAACCACTACAAGTCCATGTTGGCATAAATGAAAATTTCATCAACAAAAACAAATTAGACAGTATCTTTCTAATCCATACTTCCTCATAACTAGCTGCAACATATTCTTCTTCAGTTGTACTCAGTGCCACACAATACTACTTCTTGCTAACATAGGAGATCATACCAGATCCCAAACTAAAACAACATCTCTAAGTTCTCTTCCTATCAGTGGCGCTTCCTTCCCAATATAAATCCACATAACTATTAGAATAATCAACCCATAGTTAGCTACCTTAGACATTAATTAATCCATTTTTGTCTTATTTTCCTAGTTTCCAATATTCCACTCTATGCAAGTTGTCTTCCACATGTACTAGAAGTCAAACTTGATAAAAATGAGTCATGGATCACTTAGGAAACCTCTTGGAGTCCATATTTAGCATATTTACTTTATTCCAGATCCTCCCTAGTGCATGTCTGCTTTTTCTGCTTTATTTCCTGCTTTACTGAGTTTTATGGCAAAAGGGAAAGTAAGACTAGGTGCAGTTGACATGTTTTTTGCCCTCATCATCCTCCATTATTTTCTCCTAAGAAAAGAATGTATGAGTTGTATTTCCATCACCTATTATCTTTCCTACTTGGCTTTGCCAATTCATGAGCTCCTAGGAAGATTTGGAAACTGCTTTATGCACCTATGGGGGATTTGACTAAATTTAGTAAGCCTGATTTTGACTATTTCAAATGGCATCCTTATGCATTTGAATATATCATGTAATTATTTATTGCAGTAGCATGTGACTTCATATGTTTGGATATTGTACAATTATTCAATATAGATTAGTGGTATGCTCCAATTTCAGTCTCCTTTGTGTGTAAATTTGCATGTTCGATTAGTAATTTTGTGAGTGCAACTGATCTATCACCTGGGTTCAATTTCCACATGGTAATAAATCCTTTGTAGATTGATTTATCTCCTTCCATATTTCTATTGCAAGTTCAAAATCTTGACTGGGATCTATTCTGCTGACTGAAGGGACAATTTCTGAGCTATGGATCAATCTCAGAAGATCATCTTAACTCCATTTAATTTCTTTGAATGGAAAGAAAAGATGGAGATACTGTTAAGAGAGAAAGGTCTCTACAAAGTGACTATGGAAACTGAAGTAGAGCCCAATGCAACTGTAGAGAAAATTAAATGGCACAACAGGAGGGATGAGGCTTATGGTCTCTTGTGTTTGAGCATATCCAGAGACCTCCTCTTCCATCTTGATGGATTGACATCACCAAATGAAGTATGGGACAATCTTGTAGATATTTTTGGTAAGAAAAATGAGATGAGAGGACATCAAATCAAGAATGAATTGATCTCCTTGATTCCCAGCAACTTCGAATCCCTGCAACTCTACTTTTCCAAGTTTAAAGCCCTTGTTTTGTAGCTAAAACATTGTGGAATTGAAAAGGAGGAGAAACTAGTTTTGGCCATACTCTCGAAGCTTGGCCCTGACTATTCAATGTTTGTTTCAACCTTCCATGCCACCAAGTTGACAGCTCGATCCTGGAAGATTCCTAAGCTTGTAGAGTTCATGGAATCCCTCACACAAGAACAAGATAAACTAGTGATGATGGGCACCATCAAACCTTCCAAAGACTAAGCTCTGGTTGTTGGAGATTCGAGGGTGGATTCAAAAGGTAAGAAGAAATATAAGAATGGGTTTTTAAGCCATTTTCTTCATCCTTAATCATTTTTGAGGGTGTGGGGGTCTAATGGAGGGTCGTGAATGGGTGTCCTTGGGTGGTGTAGGCCATGTAGAGTTGAGTGAGGGATTTTTTGGGTTAACATATTTCCCCCTGATGTGTGAGGGTAGGAGCTCATCGTATGGCCAATGGACATCATCGGATTTGCTGCATAGAGGTGGTGCTTCTGGGGCTAGGGCATGGTGGCTTTTGGTTTTTGTATCAATGTGGTTCCCATCAATGGGTGAGATACAAATAATGTGTGACATGTGTATGGACAAGGAGGGCATCCCCATTCCCGTGACAATGTCAAAAGAATGATTCAATCTATGCTCTAAAATACAAGAGCCGATCATATACAACTGATGATACAATGATGGTTGCCTCGATGTGAGGCTGAATACAATGTTGATCTAGTACATTGGACCCATGGCATTCTTATGGAATTCTATATCTTCATGACTGACGGTGTGCTGGATCTGGAATGGTACATAGCTGTATGGACTTGATGATTGAGAGTCAGAGTCTTTGTGATACAAGTATGCTGCATCAATCATAAATCTATATAGAAGCGATGATGGGGCTTCTGAACACTGTCTCCAACGCAACCCAAAAATCATAGGGGACATAACCTGTTTAGGTCCCTCAAGTAGACTCATCAATGTGATAGATTTAGGTGACATCCGAGGTATTTAACCAAGTACTGTGCGGACCAAACCCTGTATGAATCTCAATGGTGCGATGATGTAGTTGGAGTCGAGCACGTGAGAAGCAACCATCCCAAGAGGCACTAAGGACTCCTCTCAAGTGGTCCAAGGAACTCGTCAATGAGGTTAATGAAACCAAGATACAGGGACCTCTGGGTCTATCATTTGGAGTATATGTGTTGTCACCGACAAAGGGAGATCTGCCCCTAGTCAAGGAAATGATGTTTCCTTGACCAAAAGCATGAGGGAGATAACCGAAAAGTGTGAGACAATCTGTGGACTGACCCACTGAATGGGGGGGAGTGTGGTAGACTCAAACTTCCTTTGCTTAGAGTATGACAGCAGGGGGGACCAGGAAGCAAATGATACTGACTCATGGGAATGGGATCATAGCTGTAACACCGCGAATGTCACTGTAGATGGGAAATACTTGGAGGAGGTAGACTGTTTTGATATTGATGGGATCCAAGGAAGACACATTGCAAAGTACTCTGAACAAAGGTGACCCAATGTGGGAATGCTTCCAAACTATTTTCTGTGGGATGGTGTCTAGAGACATCGTTGTGGTACGATCTCGTGGATTTTTGGCGAGCCCGAGAAAGTAAATGCTTGATGGTGCTTTCAATTTTAGAGAGTCTGAAAGAACGAAGAAGAATTTAGTGGGGGCTCTTTTTAATTGGTAGTCTCCTGTGCCCAAAAAGGGATAAAAGTATACATAGGAGAGCTTGCCCATCCTGTAGGAAATGAGAGATTTATTTACCATTGGTAGTCCAATCAGGTCGAAAGAGGTCAAACCTATACTTACTGGATGGTCGTTCAGATACTTTTACGAGCATGAACAAAACCAAGTTTTCTCAACAATATTTTCTTGATGAGAACACTAGAAAAGAGCTTAACGACAACCCATGGTGAGCCTTTTTGTAAAGTACAGCCCCTCTCCCTGAGAAAGCATAAACGTATCTAGAGGGGAACGGTCTTGGATTGAATACACCAAGGTGGTCCTTTTCATTTAATGGTCTACATGGTCCACAAAAGGAGGTAAATGAGATGATGTAGATTCCCTTTCCTATAATTTAGCAAGTGGGAAAGGAAGCAGTTGTGCTCACCTATCTCTTCATTGTTTTTAGGAGTCAGAAAAGAGCTTAAATGAAACTCCAATATGGTCAACTGATTATGGTGGCACAGGCGGTGCCCCATGTCAGGATGGTGGATAGTGGTCCAAAGATCATCCATGCAGTATGGACGAAGCATAAGGCTCTCAAACATACCAATACATGCGCGGAATAGGTTGCGGAAGAGGCTCGCGAGTCGATGGGGTAGAGGCATGCAAACCAAGGTGGCTCTCGGAAAGAGGTCAGGAGAGCATGTATGTGTGTGTTGCGATGGACAGAATTGACTACATGTTATGTGAGTGCAATTCTGGGGGCACTTCTATGCCAAATACATGCAAGAAAAATAAATCGTTTTGTGGACAGTGGTCTAGAGGTCCGCATAAGGTGCAGTGGTTAGAAAAGACAACTATGTGTTAAAATACAAAACAAAACTAAAAACATGGTAACCCTTAACGGGCGGTGGCCCGAAAACACACATGAGTAGTGGTAGGAAAGTGTGGTGTAAGTATAGGTCCACAGACACTTACATCACCATGATGTGGCTTGTAAATCGAGATAACTTCTAGGAAGCGGTCCCAAAATGTCTTTGTTAAACATGAGACAATGGTCTCATAAGGAAATAGAAATTTGGGCCCAAAGGTGTGAGGGGTGTCTCAAACTGGTTCCAGATGACTTTGAATTAGCAATTAATGGTTAAACCCCTAACTTGGGCTAAAAAACATTGAAAAACAAGAAAGGGAAAAAACTACGCTATAAGGGACTCATAGTGGTTATATTAGGCATAGACTTTCTTGAGGTGGAGCCCGTTGCGTGGCTTCTTCAAGAGTCGATCGTCTGAGTCAATCAAGAGGTATGCCCCCTTGCTGAGATGAAGGTCATTGTTAAGGTGGGATGACAGAATTTGGTCTTTTATGGGAAGAACCAATTCCACACTATGGCTTAAAGGGAATGGGGTAAAACCAGAGTTTCTCTTATAGATCTCTCCATTATCACTTAAGTGATGCTGGGATAGATCAGGTGGATCTTCCACAACTGATGAGACAGAAGGGAAACTGGTGCTAGAGATCATGTAAATGGTATTGGTTGTGGTTTTTGTGGCCTTTCCCCCAGTCTCTATTGGAGCAAGAGGGGTAGGCCTGGAGACAAGAGGAGTCTTTAATGGACCTGGAGGTAGGTGCAACATCATCTCAATTGGTTGGACATGAGTCACCACATCTTGGGGCCTCAAATGCATGGTAGGTGGTTTAAGGTACCACATAGGATCTGCCAGTGTGAAATCCTATAGATTGTGGGTTTCCAAGACAGACTTACTCATGATCTCGGATGGTAGGAAAAGGAAAAGGAAAAGGATAATGTTGAGTGGGAATGAACCCCACTATTTCCCTAGTAACTGAGGTTACCGCTGTGGCTGGGAAAACAATGGAAGAGACGGGTCTGATGGACCATCGGTGATGGTGGAGAAAAGTGAGTTAGTTGAACTGGACATCATGTAAATCAACATGGTGTCTGAAGAAGGCTCTTGGGGGTGCACTTCTTCGATCAAGGTGATTTCAAACTCAAGGGAATGTTGACAGAGGTCAGCTATAGCTATTCAAAATTCAAGCAAGTCTTGACAATGGTGAGATTAATGTACATACAAATCACAGAGGGTGCAAGCATGGTTTGTTCTCAATGCCTTATTTCTAAATATCGGCACAGTTGGGAGTTCAACCAAGAGGATGTTTTCATTCATATCCATGGCATCTAAATGCGCATTGATCATTGGGATTTCAAGGAAATTTTGCATTGGATGGCCCTGTTGCTTGTAGACGGCGAAAGGTGGGACTTGTCATAGTTCTGGGATGGCTTTGGAATTCTTTCCCCTGGCCCTTTTTGATTCGGGTGGTGTGGGTGGGGGTGTGTTATACAGCTGATTGGCACCTCTCCGTCCGAGTGCTGACATCCCTCAGGTTGGCACACAAAAGGACACATATGGATTGAGATTTGCCCAGTTTCATTATACCTTGATTGATGTTGAAACACATTCCCTTTTTATCCAGCTGGTTACTTTGTTATTTTGAGAGTTGAGATGTATGCGCGACTCTCCCTATTAGCAGATCGCGCATATGCGCGGGTGTCAAGTTCA
>LPNX011074687.1:0-109085 GCA_001517045.1 Pseudotsuga menziesii
TGTTACAGCTTCATATTCAGTCTCCATTGTTGATAATTTTGCATGATCAATTGTTAATTGTTGTGGGTGAAATTAATCTACTGCAGGCCTGAATTTCTACACATGCAAGGTTTCTATCTCATAAATCACAGGACCTAACTCAGCCAATTCAGGTGAAGGATCATAAGTAGGAGTAAACTCCCCATTGTCTACACGAATGGGAGAAGGTGGTTCAGGAATACCTTCTATATGGTCTCCCATGGTGTGTGAATCAATGTGTGAAGTAGTTCGCCTGGACTGTCTAGGTATCTCTCCTAAAGGAGGAGGAGAATTAGAAGGCGAAAGTCCTACTAAATGACGAGAACGACGAGGAGTCGTACCCAAATCCACAATGAATCAAAAAATAGAAAAGACTCTCTATTTACGTAAACCCTAGGCAAGCTATCATGCACAGAGCAATCACTAATAAAATCTAAATCCAAATGCAAGAAATCAAGGGCAGGATAACTGAGCTCCCGAATGAAGCAGGTATGTCTCGCCTAGGGCCTAGGAAAGGCTTGAGACTCCCATACACAACAAGCAGAGGTACGTAACCAATTATTGTGGCCCTCAGCTTCAACACGTAAATCGACTATGCTTTCCGACCCCAACTTGGCTGGGAAACCCGTAGAATAACCCCTGCAAAATACCCCCTCGATATCCTAGGTAAGGCCACTAAGGTCACCTCAATATAATCAATGCTCAGGCAGACAGTCGCAGGTGGGATTAACCGTATGGGCAGGGTAGCAAAGCCAGAAACTCTCGAAAGAGCCCCTAGATACGAATACAATCCTGGAAATATCTCCAGTGCTACTCAGTTATGACTAGGGGTCATCCCAATCAATAACCGCTCACATTGCCTCGTGCTTAACCCCCTTTTGAGAGGAGGATCCTGAGAAACACTGGTTATACCAAGGATTTCACACACTCATCTGGGTAGACACATACATGTTGTTTAGTGATCTTGGAGAATTTACTCACAATGAACTATTCCAAGATCCTAAAACCTAAGCTTGTTGGTGCACCCTATAAAAGAAAAGAGTGTAGTTCATTTTAATTTAAGCATTGATTTTAATTGGATTTTTTACTCAAAAGAGGGATATGGCCGTGCAACTAATGGTGTTATGACACAACATGAAGTAAAATGCACACCTAACAATCAATGCAAATGCATTGTGTCCATGAAAACAGGGGTATGCTACTATGTGAAATGCACAATTTTTCTTCAAATGAGGAATGAAAGTTTTCCTATATCAAATCCTAACTAATACTCCAAAAAAAATCTAGTGCAAGTACAATGCATAATGCAAAATGCAATGCATGATGATAAGAAAATGTTTTTGGATTTTTTGAAATAAAATGAGATACAAAAAGCAAAAGAATGATTCTACAACCCCCAGACTCTGCAAGGACACTCAAATAGTACTCAAGCAAAGCACTAAGGTAAAAGAAATCTAATGCACTAATCTCAAACAAAAAATTGAAAATGCCATGACAAGAACCTTCTTAAAAAAAAAATTAGCCTAAAAAAAACGTCTCTGGTCAGAAACAGAGGTATAAACAGACTCAGGCAGTGCCAAAGGAGACTCAACAAACATCAAACTTCACCTAGAAACCATTTAAATTCCACAAAAAGGAAAAACTAAGGGCATATGCGACTGTTCGCAGTAAACCCGCGTGTATACATGGAAATAGTAGAGAAACCCGCGTGTATACGCGACTGTGAGTTAAAAACTTGCGTACAGGAAGAAAGGTGCATAAAAATCAAGGCAAACAGATAGGATGAGACAAAGTTCACACCAATCAGACACTACCAGGCAAACATGCCCCCAGACCCGACACAGAAACAAGAGAGAAAGAGAAATTCAAATTCATTGAATGCCGATAGAACAACTACTAGGAACTCCCCAGCGGAGTCGCCAATTCTGTTACGGAGAGAAATTCCTATGGCTTGGGGTACCACAACAGACAGATTGACTCTAGAAATCAATCCTTTCTAATATGTAATAGAAATTAAATGCCTAACACTAAAGGATCAAACCTCATACCTTATTCTGGAGGGTTGAAGTAGATCCCTGTTGAGCTTTCCAACTTCAGCTTGAATTGATAGATTACTTCCTCAACAACAAGTAAACAATACAAGAATTCTATATATCACGGTGTTAGATCTATTCTAGCATATATAATCAATAATGTATAAGCATTTGACATAATCCCATGGATAAAATATTCATTCAAACACACATTATTGGACAGGAAAAGATATTTCTATTAATATAAATCAGAGATTACAAGATACAACCTCTGTCGGCACATCTGTGAACCGGAGAAACTGAATCCCCCACTTGGGCCTCCACCACTTCAATCCTCCATCTCTAGATAGCAAGCTCATAAGAAAAAGGAAAGCTTGGGAAGAACACAAAAGTGCTCCAAGGGACAAAGGGATGCAGACTCAAGCATAAGTTCCGACAACAATGGACTATAGTTTCCTTGCTCTCAATTCTCTCTTATGCCTTCAATGTACCAAGGAGTTCCTTATATAGCTTTTCAAATGGGTAATGAAAGGTCGAATCCGAGTGATCTCAAGGCATAGGGAAGGCCAAGAGTCAAGTGAGTAAGATCCATGCCAAGGAAAACTCCAAAAGGATTTGGATTTTGTACACATCCTGATGTACGCGGTTTTAGTGGTCAAACCCGCGTATATACGCTATTATAGGTTTAAAAGTCGCATGTATCATTTTTCACATGTTTTTAGGGATGGTCAGGAAAACATCAAAGGACAAAAAATGGTCCAAGGGGTCTTAGGAGTCTGCAGCGGGATAGGGGAAGGCCATACAAAGTGTGATTCACTTGGAGTGGTGAAATCAGCTATAACACTATTCTACACTTATTCAATACAAATTAGTGTTATGCTCCAATTTCAGTCTCCTTTGTTTGTAAATTTGCATGTTTGATTAGCAATTTTGTGAGTGCAATTGTTCTATCACTTGGGTTCAATTTCCACATGGTATTAGAGCCTTTGTAGATTGATTTCTCTCCTTCTATATTGCTATTGAAGGTTTGACATCTTGACTGGGAGCATATTTTGCTGACTGAAGGGCACAGTTTCTGAGCTATGGATCAATCTCATAAGATCATCTTGACTCCATTTAATTTCTTTGAATGGAAAGCAGAGATGGAGATACCATTGAGAGAAAAAGGTCTCTATAGGGTGACTATGGAAACTGAGGCAGAGCCCAATGCAGCTGTAGAGAAAATTAAATGGCACAACAGGAGGGATGAGGCTTATGGTTTTTTTGTGTCTGAGCATATCAAGAGACCTCCTCTTCCATCTTGATGGATTGACATCACCTAATGAAGTATGGGAGAATATTGTAGATATTTTTGGTAAGACAGATGAGATGAGAGGACATCAAATCGAGAATGAATTGATCTCTTTGAGTCCCAGTAGCTTCAAATCCTTGAAACTCTACTTTTCCAAGTTTAAAGCCATTGTTTTGCAGCCAAAATAGTGTGGAATTGAAAAGAAGGAAGAGCAACTAGTTTTGGCCATGCTCTCGAAGCTTGGCCCTAACTATTTAGTGTTTGTTTTGACCTTCCATGCCACAAAGTTGACTGCTAGAGCTTGGAACATGCCTAAGCTTGCATAGTTCATGGAATCCCTCACACAAGAACAATATAAACTTGTGATGATGGGCACCATCAAACCTTCCAAAGACCAAGCTTTGGTTGTTGGAGATTCGAGGGTGGATTCAAAAGGCAAGAAGAAAGCTGAGAAGCCACCTGAGCAAAAGAGAAACAAGAACAAGTCTCAAGAAGAGCTCGAAGGCTCCAAGAATAACTTCTAGAAGAAGAAGAACAAAGGAGAAATGAGCAAGTGTGCATACTGCAGTAAGGGCTATCATCCTGAGAGCTCCTATATGAAGTAGAAAATTGACATGTTGACCCAACTCTTGGAGAAGAATAACATCTCCCTTCTTGATTGCTCAAAGAAGAGGGAAGGAGGATCAAATTCAAAGGACAGAGACAAATTACATGCTTTGGTTGCTGACACATCAAGCTCAACTAGCTTCATCATAGACTCTGGAGCTTCAAGACATATGGTTTCCACTAAGGAGGCATTCTCCTCTCTTGACATGTCGAAAGATCCACCAATAGTGCTGGGAGATGACTCTCTCATTGACAATTTGGGAAAGGAAGGATTGATCTTGACCATGGTAAGTTCAATAATGTGTTGTATGTTCCTGTTGGAGCAAGTTCCCGCAGCTACAGGAAAAGCTGCTATTTTTGGTAGAAGATGGGCAATATTTGGAGGAAAGATAGTTTTGGCGATGTGATAAAGGTATGACGCCGTAGCACATTTCCCGCTAGAACAAGGAAGAAAATCAAAGGGAAATAGTACTTGAAGCGGTCGAGAAGAGAGCTCAACCACTGCATTTAAGGCAGCGGTGACGATAGGAGGGCTCAGCTACCCTCATAAAGGAAGAAGGAGCAATGGGCTGAGGTATTAAAGACAAAGGATAGAAGGGGAGCGACTGAGGAAGCGGTGCCCATACCTGTGATCAATGCTGGAAATCATGGAAGACTGCAGGAAGCTACAGTGTGACTAGTAAGCGGTAGCTCAAAGTACAGAAAGGCCGACTGTCATAGTTAGGGTTTTTGGGTTACTGTTGGGATAGGCCCACAGTTTTGTATCATGGTGAGACCTTCAGGCCACCTATTTAAGCACATATTTTGTATTATGAAGGGTTAGCTAGTAGCTAGTTAGCCAGTTAGAGAATTAGTTGGTCAGTTAGGTTGTTACTAGTTGTCATTAGTAGTGTAAGATATTGAGGAAGAGTCAAGCTCTGGTTCTGTTGAGAAGTCTATAGTTATATTACTGCAACCAGTGGCTGGCTCCTTGAGCATGAATATAACAATCCACAGGGATTGAGAGAGAGAGAGAGAGAGGAAGATTATATTGTAAGAAGAAAGCAATATAGGAAGAGAAGAGATCTAAGAGAGAAGGGCTCCCAGCTGTGTGCGTAGAGTTTCCCAGAAGATCTTAAGCTGCATAAGAGGTTGTAGCAGAACTGTGTTACTCTCTCAAGATATAATATAAACATAGTTCCCATGGATGTAGCTTCCCCCTGGAAGTGAACCACGTACATCTGTGCATTGTGCGACTGTTTCATGTGATTGTGCTCTACTTATTTGTTATCTGTTATCTGTTACATGAAATTTTCTTATCAGTTAATGAATGTATGTATTCTATCCTTCAGTTACAGTAACATAGAAGGTTAAATGCAAGTTGAATGTGTCGAGTACTCTGTATGTGAGTTTATCAGTGCTTGATTAATGACAGTAGCAGCTACTGTGTTAAGTGACTTCTGTATATTTAGTTCAGCGAGTTGAGTGTAATTGATGTTAAGCATGTTAAACTGTAGAAGCTTAAGTGAGGTTGTTTAACACCTTAATGAAGGTTAGCTGAGCTATTATACCCAAAAAGGAAGCCTCTGGACCTTGAGAGTTGATGAGCATATTGAGTCTTACTGTAGGAAATATCGTAGCATAGAAAGGGCGATATCGCATTGTCGGGGGAGCTGCGGTGTGAGATATCGCAGGTTAAGAGTTGAGCAGAAGGGAAGGTTCACGTAGCGCCCTGGAAGCTGTGACGTGATAAGAGTCAGTCCCATAGAAGAGTCAGCTAGAAGGAAAGAAACATCCCTTGCTGAGAGATCTCGTTGGTCAAGAAGAGTCGAGAGGACCTAGGATGCTACAGAACCTGGCTGAGGAAAGATGTAGTAGAAGTGCCACCACCAGCACCAAAGAGGAAAAAATTCAAAGTCTTAAAGCCAACTACAGAGACCGCACTAACCGAGGATGACTATGATCTCATCTCAGCGAGATTGAAGGAAGAGATGCGAGACTCATTTTAGGTGATGCAGACATCACAGGACAAGCTGCAGAGCACGATAGATAAGCAGCTTCTGGAGTTGAAAGCACTAACTGAGAAGAATTCCATGATACAAACTCAGCCAGTCAAGGCGACAGGAGGAGAAAGCTCACAACCATCGATTTCCCATGAGGAAGTCTTTGCAGAGGATCGCACCAATACAGTTTTGATACCGTCAGGGAGCATCTGATTCCCTGCTTCGATGATTGATGTGCAGACACAGGTTAGAAAACTTGTCGAGGTTAATCTGGCACAATTCCCCATTGATCAACTATAGATGATCTAGCAGCAGATAGCTGTAGAGCTCAGGGATAGAGAGCTTGTGACTTATAAACAGAACACTCAGCTGAGACAACAGAATGTAGAGCTCACCGCAGGCTTTCAAACAAAGGCGGAGGAGTTAAGAGTATATGAAGAAAGAGAACAGGATCTAAGTCAGGTCCTGCAGAACATCACATTGGAGTTACCAAAGTGTAACATAGAGTTTTCCTTGCCTCTAATGCAGAAAGTAAGAAAAATTGTAGATAGAGCAAAGGCTCTGGAAGAGACAATGGCCAAAATGGAGGAAGACCACAAGGCGCAGATTACCAAGATTGAGGCTCGAGCACCAGGAACACCTGAGGTAGACAAGGAAGCAAGGGTGCAGGCCTTTAGACTCAATTCAACACAGATGAAGTGTCATATAGATGATGTAGATTATTTGCTAGCTAATGCAACGAAGACATGGTCGGAGCTAGAAGAGCTCCGAGATAGAATGGATTTGCAGCAGAGCATCCAGAACATGGAGAATGCAATAACAACGATAAAGGAAGAAGTCAAGAGCTTAGGAGCTCTTGCAAATATGAAGAAGATGACAGAGATGAACCGTTTTCAACAAGAAGCGCAGCGGTTGCAAGAAAAATGGCATACAAATCGCAGAGCTAGTCGATGCGGTTGAGTAGAAGGTCAAGGAGTTCACTGCAAGCAAGAGTGAAATTGACAGTGCAGAAGACCCCATGATTACTCAAGTAATGCTTGAGGTAGCACAAGACTGTGTCGAAGCTATGGACAAAGAGTTCGCAGGATTCAAGGAGAGATTCGCAAAGACTTCACAAGAAGCCAAGCAGACGCTACAGCAAAAGAAATCAGATGTTAGTGGCTCGGGGACGAGCCACAAGTAAGTGTTAGGGGACTGTTGGAGAAGGGTCCCACAACTACAGGAAAAGCTGCTATTTTTGGTAGAAGATGGACAATTTTTGGAGGAAATATAGTTTTGGCGATGTGATAAAGATACAACGCCGTAGCGCATTTCCCACTGGAACAACAAAGAAAGTCAAAGGGAAATAGTACTTGAAGCGGCCGAGAAGAGAGCTCAACCACTGCATTTAAGGCAGCAGCGAAAACAGGAGGGCTCAACTACCCTCATAAAGGAAGAAGGAGCAATGGGCTGAGGTATTAAAGATAAAGGACAGAAGGGGAGTGACTGAGGAAGCGGTGCCCATACCCATGATCAGCGCTGAAAATCATGGAAGACTGCAGGAAGCTACGGTGTGACCAGTAAGCGGCAGCTCAAAGTAAAGAAAGGTCGACTGTCATAGTTAGGGTTTTTGGGTTACTATTGGGATAGGCCCACATTTTTGTATCATGGTGAGACCGTCGGGCCACCTATTTAAGCATGTATTTTGTATTATGAAGGGTTAGCTAGTAGCTAGTTAGCCAGTTAGAGAGTTAGTTGGTCAGTTAGGTTGTTACTAGTTGTCATCAGTAGTGTAAGATATTGAGGAAGAGTCGAGCTCTGGTTCTGTTGTGAAGTCTGTAGTTATCTTACTGCAACCAGTGGCTAGCTCCTTGAGCATGAATGTAACAATCCACAGGGATTGAGAGAGAGAGAGAGAGGAAGAGTATATTGTAAGAAGAAAGCAATATAGGAAGAGAAGAGATCTAAGAGAGAAGGGCTCCCAGCTGTGTGGGTGGAGTTTCCCAGAAGATCTCAAGCTACATAAGAGGTTGCAGCAGAACTGTTTTACTCTCTCAAGATATAATATAAACACAGTTCCCGTGGATGTAGCTTCCCCCCTGGAAGTGAACCATGTACATTCGTGCATTGTGCAACTGTTTCATGTGATTGTGCTCTACTTATTTGTTATCTGTTATTTGTTACATGAACTTTTCTTATCAGTTAATGAATGTATGTATTCTATCCTGTAGTTATAGTAACATAGAAGGTTAAATGCAAGTTGAATGTGTCGAGTACTCTGTATGTGATTTTATCAGTGCTTGATTAATGACAGTAGCAGCTACTGTGTTAAGTGACTTCTGTATATTTAGTTCAGCGAGTTGAGTGTAATTGATGTTAAGCATGTTAAACTGTAGAAGCTTAAGTGAGGTTGTTTAACACCTTAATGAAGGTTAGCTCAGCTATTATACCCAAAAAGGAAGCCTCTGGACCTTGAGAGTTGATGAGCATATTGAGTCTTACTGTAGGAAATATCGTAGCATAGAAAGGGCGATATCGCATTGTCGGGGGAGCTGCGGTGTGAGATATCGCAGGTTAAGAGTTGAGCAGAAGGGAAGGTTCACGTAGCGCCCTAGAAGCTGTGACGTGATAAGAGTCAGTCCCATAGCAGAGTCAGCTAGAAGGAAAGAAACAGCCCTTACTGAGAGATCTCGCTGGTCAAGAAGAGTCAAGAGGACCTAGGATGCTACAGAACCTGGCTGAGGAAAGATGTAGTGGAAGTGCCACCACCAGCACCAAAGAGGAAAAAATTCAAAGTCTTAAAGCCAACTACAGAGACCACACTAACCGAGGATGACTATGATCTCATCTCAGCGAGATTGAAGGAAGAGATGCGAGACTCATTTCAGGTGATGCAGACATCACAGGACAAGCTACAGAGCACGATAGATAAGCAGCTTCTGGAGTTGAAAGCACTAACTGAGAAGAATTCCATGATGCAAACTCAGCTAGTCAAGGCGACAGGAGGAGAAAGCTCACAACCATCGATTTCCCATGAGGAAGTCTTTGCAGAGGATCACACCAATACAGTTTTGATACCATCAGGGAGCATCTGATTCCCTGCTTCGATGATTGATGTGCAGACACAGGTTAGAAAACTTGTCGAGGTTAATCTGGCACAATTCCCCATTGATCAACTATAGATGATCTAGCAGCAGATAGCTATAGAGCTCAGGGATAGAGAGCTTGTGACTTATAAACAGAACACTCAGCGGAGACAACAGAATGTAGAGCTCACCGCAGGCTTTCAAACAAAGGCAGAGGAGTTAAGAGTATATGAAGAAAGAGAACAGGATCTAAGTCAGGTCCTGCAGAACATCACATTGGAGTTACCAAAGTGTAACATAGAGTTTTCCTTGCCTCTAATGCAGAAAGTAAGAAAAATTGCAGATAGAGCAAAGGCTCTGGAAGAGACAATGGCCAAAATGGAGGAAGACCACAAGGCGCATATTACCGAGATTGAGGCTCAAGCACCAGGAACACCTGAGGTAGACAAGGAAGCAAGGGTGCATGCCTTTAGACTCACTTCAACACAGATGAAGTGTCATATAGATGATGCAGATTCTTTGCTAGCTAATGCAACGAAGACATGGTCAGAGCTAGAAGAGCTCCGAGATAGAATGGATTTGCAGCAGAGCATCCAGAACATGGAGAATGCAATAACAACGATAAAGGAAGAAGTCAAGAGCTTAGGAGCTCTTGCAAATATGAAGAAGATGACAGAGATGAACCGTTTTCAACAAGAAGCGCAGCGGTTGCAAGAAAAATGGCATACAAATCGCAAAGCTAGTCGATGTGGTTGAGTAGAAGGTCAAGGAGTTCACTGGAAGCAAGAGTGAAATTGATAGCGCAGAAGACCCCATGATTACTCAAGTAATGCTTGAGGTAGCATAAGACTGTGTCGAAGCTATGGACAAAGAGTTCGCAGGATTCAAGGAGAGATTCGCAAAGACTTCACAGGAATCCAAGCAGACGCTACAGCAAAAGCAATCAGATGTCAGTGGCTCGGGGACGAGCCACAAGTAAGTGTTAGGGGACTGTTGGAGAAGGGTCCCGTAACTACAGGAAAATCTGCTATTTTTGGTAGAAGATGGACAATTTTTGGAGGAAATACAGTTTTGGTGATGTGATAAAGATACAACGCCGTAGCGCATTTCCCGCTAGAACAAGGAAGAAAGTCAAAGGGAAATAGTACTTGAAGCGGCCGAGAAGAGAGCTCAACCACTGCATTTAAGGCAGCAGCGAAAACAGGAGGGCTCAGCTACCCTCATAAAGGAAGAAGGAGCAACGGGCTGAGGTATTAAAGATAAAGGACAGAAGGGGAGTGAGCGAGGAAGCGGCGCCCATACCCGTGATCAGCGCTGGAAATCATGGAAGACTGCAGGAAGCTACGTGTGACCAGTAAGCGGCAGCTCAAAGCAAAGAAAGGTCGACTGTCATAGTTAGGGTTTTATGGTTACTGTTGGGATAGGACCACATTTTTGTATCATGGTGAGACCTTCGGGCCACCTATTTAAGCATGTATTTTGTATTATGAAGGGTTAGCCAGTTAGAGAGTTAGTTGGTCAGTTAGGTTGTTACTAGTTGTCATCAGTAGTGTAAGATATTGAGGAAGAGTCGAGGTCTAGTTCTGTTGTGAAGTCTGTAGTTATCTTACTGCAACCAGTGGCTGGCTCCTTGAGCATGAATGTAACAATCCACAGGGATTGAGAGAGAGAGAGAGAGGAAGAGTATATTGTAAGAAGAAAGCAATATAGGAAGAGAAGAGATCTAAGAGAGAAGGGCTCCCAGCTGTGTGTGTGGAGTTTCCCAGAAGATCTCAAGATGCATAAGAGGTTGCAGCAGAACTGTTTTACTCTCTCAAGATATAATATAAACACAGTTCCCGTGGATGTAGCTTCCCCCCTGGAAGTGAACCATGTACATCTGTGCATTGTGCGACTGTTTCATGTGATTGTGCTCTACTTATTTGTTATCTGTTATTTGTTACATGAACTTTGATTATCAGTTAATGAATGTATGTATGCTATCCTTCAGTTACAGTAACATAGAAGGTTAAATGCAAGTTGAATGTGTCGAGTACTCTGTATGTGAGTTTATCAGTGCTTGATTCATGACAGTAGCAGCTACTGTGTTAAGTGACTTTTGTATATTTAGTTCAGCGAGTTGAGTGTAATTGATGTTAAGCATGTTAAATTGTAGAAGCTTAAGCGAGGTTGTTTAGCACCTTAATGAAGGTTAACTAAGCTATTATACCCAGAAAGGAAGCCTCTAGACCTTGAGAGTTGATGAGCATATTGAGTCTTACTGTAGGAAATATCGTAGCGTAGAAAGGGTGATATCGCATTGTCGAGGGAGCTGCAGTGTGAGATATCGCAGGTTAAGAGTTGAGCAGAAGGGAAGGTTGGTACAATGCCCTAGAAGCTGCAACACGATAAGAGTCAGTCCCATAGTAGATTCAACTAGAAGGAAAGAAACATCCCTTGCTGAGAGATCTCGCTCTTCAAGAAGAGTCAAGAGGACCTAGGATGCTACAGAACCTGGCTGAGGAAACGTAATTCTTCAGCCATCCCATCTGGGATCACTTCAGGTGAGACTTCAGGCCATTTTGCGGTCTGTTGCCGAAAGGGCCAGTGAGCTAGGGGTTTTGTTGGTACAATAAAGTAAACTCGGGTCTTCCCGAGGAAGACCAACAGTTCCAGGTCTTGCCTCTAACCTCTTGTCAGTGTATCAGATGACTCACACAGGGTCTCCAAAGAAGCTCATCTTCTCCTTTGATGATGTTGAGATCATAGAAATCTCAAATGGTAAATTCATTGCAAAAGGTGTTGTAGATCACACTTCGAAGGTATACATTTTTTCACATTTTCTACCCTACTCAAACCCCTCTGCTCTTCTGATTCATGCTAATGAGGCAAGCAAGCTTTGGCATGAAATATTTTCCCATATTAACTATAAGTATCTTTATGATCTAAGTGAAAAATATATGGTCATAGGGTTACCAAATATTAAGTTTTCCAGGGGAGTCCATCAAGGCTGTATCCTAGGAAAACACCCAGAGCAAAAATTTGAGAAAGCTAGTCATGAGAGAACCTCTGCACCTCTTGAGTTGATCCATAGTGATGTTGCTGGTCCATTTCCTCATATGTCCATGAGTCAAGCCAAATATGCATTGAGCTTCATATATGAATTTTCTAATTATTGTTGGGTTTACTTCCTAAAGCACAAGTTTGAAGTTTTTGACCTCTTCAAAGTCTTTAAGTCCTTGGTTGAAAACTAGTCTGGGAGGAGACTCAAGATCCTCAGATTTGAAAATGGTGGTGAGTATGTCAAGTTTGAGTTCATTCAATATTGTAAATATGTAGGTATTCAGATGCATCATTCAATCCCTTACACACCACAGCAAAATGGCGTTGTTGAGAGAACGAACAGATCACTGAAGGAGATGGCAACCTATATGATGGAGGCTAAGACTTTGCCACCAAATTTTTGGGCCGAGGCTATAAACTGTGCATCCTATATCCAGAATAGGGTTCCTCATAAAAATATTGATGGTATGACTCCTTTTGAAGCTTGGAGTGGGCACAAGCCAGATGTGACCCATTTCAGGATTTTTGGCTCAAAGGCTTGGGATAGAATTCCAACTGAAAAAAGAAAGGCTTTGCAGCCCCAAAGCCAAGAGTGCCTATTTGTTGGGTATTTTGAAGATTCAAAAGGGTACAAGCTGATCAACTTTAACACAAACAAATCCTTCATTGAAAGGAATGCTCAGTTCCAAGAAGAGCCTTTAGTAGCAGTTGAAGTTGGAGAGTCTTCTTCACCACCAAAACCATTGAATGTAAGTGGAGAGACAAAAGATTCTAATATGTCTGATAATGATGATTTAATTGCATATCTTGATATTCCTACAAGAACAAAATGGGCATCAAATACCATTCATGTAGCTGGGGAACTAGCTGGAAATCCTAGTGATCCTAGGAGGACTAGATCTCAGTTTGAGAGTGCCCTGTGTATGAAAGAACCTTTGTTTGCAGAGAAGTGCTATCTAATGGTTGAATCAGACCCATATACATATGAATATGCATCACATGATCCAATATGGAAAGCACCCATGAAATAAGAATTCAGCTCGCTCTAGAAGAACAAAACTTGGGAACTAGTTGATCTTCCCCTAGGGAGGAAGCTAGTTCAATGTAAGTGGGTTTTCAAAACTAAGTTTGTTGCTGATGGTTCACCTTTGAAATACAAGGCAAGATTTGTAGTTGTTGTAATCTCACAGATCACATAGGGTTACTAATAATACACATTAAGAACAAACATACATAACAGATACAAGATACAAGAACAAGTAAGCAAAATAATAGATTATATTATAATGAAAGGGTCCATACAATACAGAGAACTAAACCACGTTCTAATTTGGATCAAAAGCTTAATATATATGATTTACAAATAGTTACAAATAGCTACCTGTCGGTTTGGTCAATCAATGCAACCTTATGTGGCTGACCTAATCTCTCATTAGTCAGCTGACCGACTTAGTCGGCTGATCGTTCAAGTCGACTTACCGACTTGCTCCTCCAAGATCTTCCCCACAAACAAAACGTTTCTTCATCCTGAAGAAACATGGAGGTACCAAAAATATCTTTGCCTGTCCTAAATAGTTATTTCTATGTTTGATCTTCATGGGCTGTGAAGTCTGATGGTTTTTCTTTTCTACACACAGACTTCGACAATTGCTTTAGCTGTCACTGCTAGCTGATGTTGGAATGTCATCCAACTTTGCAGTATTTTTTTGATGTCGATGGTTAATGTAGTTAGACTTGATAATATCGAGATATTTTCTTAAATGGAAAATTCTGCTATCTTCTCCATGTTGGGACCCATAAAGTGGTCCTTTTCCTCTGCTGTATCAAAAATTCGTTTCATCTTCAGGCAGATGATGTCTAATTTTTCTAAACTTGGAATGGCTTGCTGCACCCATTGGTGTGCTTGTCACTCGTTCTTTTGTAATTTGGTTGTTTCAAGCACTATTCGATTTTCAATTTTGTTTCTGAGTTCTTCCTCTGTGCTTTTTCTTTTCTTGAGTGCTTGGATTTCTTGTTGGGTTTGTCGAATTTGTTGATAGACTTTCCCATAATAAGCAGGTCAATCTCTTAGTACTTCTTCTATAATGACCGACTCCTCCATGTGATCTCGCAGTACCTTGTATGCTTCTGAAAAAGCTGTGTGCTACTGTGTGAGCAGTCAAGCTGTTTCTTCTTTCTGCTCTTCTTTTGTATCCTTCCTTTGTGCTTGTAGCGCCGACACCACACTCTCAAATAGCTAATAATACTTTTCTAACGGCTTGTCGGTGTCGACCTCTATTGGACCTGGTATCATAGATTGCACCAGGTTTCTGCATTTGCTAAGGAACTTGACTTGTTCTTTTTCATTAACGTCGAGCTCCTTGTGTCTGTTCTGGCTCCTTGTTTTTGCTTCGATTTCCATTGATTCCAAGAGTTTCCCTAATTCTCCATCCCTCAGTTTGGTTGGATCATCTGTAGTGGTTGACCCAAGTTGACTGATGTGAACCATTATCGTCTGGCTTTGATGGTTTTTCTTCTTTTTGTCTTTTTTTCTTTTGTGCTTTTGTTTCTCTGCTTTCTTTGGCACCTGTGTACCTGCAAGAGTCAAAATTGGATTGTTTGGTTGCTCACTAGTAGTGGTTGATGGTATTTCTGGTTGGGCCGGTTGGAAGACTATTGCAGCTGGTTGTGCATCTTGCTGGTTGGATATAGAGGGTCCAGATGTGGATGTGGTTGGTGCTAATGGTTGCGGCGAAGGTGGTTCAGGTGCAACTAGCTGGATTACAGATTCTGGGTTGGGGGGTGGTGGTGATGGTGTTGGTGAATGTTCGGGGTGATTGGATTGGTGGAGATATGGTCAGGTGACGGGTCATGGATCTATGGAGGTGAATCTTCCTGGAGGTCGGAGAATAGTTCCTCGATTTCTTAATTTATTTCATCCATATCCTCTCCTTCCTCATTTTCAGTCGGTTGATTTACTGGTGGGTTGGGTTCAGGGTCGGTTGGAATGATAGATGTAGTCCGACTTGTGACAACTCCAACTTCTTTGTTGGGTTTCTTTAGAATGTCAACTTATAACTGCCACAGTCCTTGGCCTCTGGAGTACTTGGCCAGGTTGGGGAGAAAGTAGTCTTGATCCGCCAACTTCGAACAAAGGGGCTTTGGTGGAGAGATTTTGTACTGACATGAGTAACTCAGAAAAAATTTCAATGTATGTCTGGAGGTCTCTATCGTGTTCGAACTTTTCCTTCAAGGTCTCCGACATAGCATTCTTGCATATGTTGATTCGGCTTATGGAAGGAGGTTCTGGAATTAGCTCTTGCGTTATTTTGGTCAGAGACGGGGGTGGAGGTGTAGACACAAGATCCACAACATTTTCAGCCGTTGAAGTGTTTGTGCTTTTCACCTTCTTTGGCTGACCTTGTTGTCCCCCTGCTTTGACGAATCTCTGGAATTATGTTTTGACAAGAATTTTGTTTCCTTTGGAATCTTCTATAATGTCGCAGGCTATAGCTGCTAGTTCTTCCTTGTCTTTTGAGGACTCTACAATGATAATCTTGTGCTTACCCTTCCCCTCCTCATGATCCTGAGTTATTTTTATTTTTGTTGAGGCTGCTATCTCCTTCGACAATTTGTGTATGTTTTATTTGGTGATAGAATACTTGGGGTTTTCAGTATCTATCTCTCCCCCCCGGTCTTCAGTCGAGACAAGGCTTTCTTCAGCTGGATTGGTTACCAGCTATTGTGTTTGTGTCTCTTCCCTTTGTAATGATGGAGGTTTGATTATAATTTGCAGTCGACCAATGCCTTTTGCAGGTGTTTCCTATGACACAAATGTGCCAATATATAAGCAGAGCTCATAATCTTCCTCCTTCCCCTAGTTTTTCAATGGCTCTTCTATCAATAGGTCTATTTATTTTTCCCTCACTGGTATCGACAATTTTGTACCCAACTGGCAAGACAACTCCCGAAAAATTTCTTCGAATGTTGGGTAATAGTCGAGGGTTTTTGCCTTTGCTTTGGCACCCTGCATGTACCACACCGCAGTATGGTCAAGTCCTAACTGGATGTGAACAGTTTTGGGCAGACTTCATCGAATGTTTTGAGGCACCCTCCATCTAGTCGTGTGGACTTTTAGTTGTTGGAACCAGTTTTCTAGCAACACTTTTCCTTTTGCTAGTTCCTTCAATGTTCCATTTTGGGAGAACGGTTTGAATCTCCACATATGAAATTTTATGGTTTCCTGAAATTGTTTGTCCCTGACAGGGAACAAAGAGTACCTGAGTATCCAAATCATAAGGGATGGGAACCTTACGATCCCTCCCGTCTCCTAGAATTTTTCACAGATTCCTTTAAGCATGTCGGCGACATACTTAGCCCATATGTATACTTTTCCTGTGTTGGAAATGGTATCCACTAACTCCAACATATACAGTTTGAGGTCGCTTCCTCGACCTGTTGGTATAAGTGTAGTGGCTATGATTTTGGCCACTATTTGCAGCATTCGAGCTTGTATTTGGCTAATTATTATCCCTTTGGAGTTTTTTCCTGATGTTGATCCTGCTAGCTCCTATACCGGCCCTTCTTTGATCCTGACTGGTACTGGGTCACCTTGGTTTGATAAACCAGTCAATTTGGAGATTACTTCCCTAGAGATGTCAACTGGTTGGTCGAAGTAAAATCTGCCGTTGTGGTACTGGCTTATGATAAATTTCACTGTGGTCTCTTTTTTGCCTCCAAAACTGGCCATGAGCGGCGCATTGATATAGTTTACAATGGTATTGTGGTTTATTTTCTCTACATCTTGTGTAGGGATTTTGTCGACATAAGCCCACTCTTTAATCTCGGCCCATATTTTCTCCCATGAGCGCTCCTGAACCTTAGCATTCTTGATGAATTTGAGTCTCCTCATCAATGGTGTCTCTACAGTCTGTAGTTCTTTAGCCTTGGATGCAGCTCTAGTTTGTTTAGGTGCCATATTGTCGGTCTGCTGGTCGACTTTGCTTCGGTATTCTTGGCTTTCAGTCGTCTAGTTGCTAAGTTGCTCTCTTTGTTTGAAATGATGTAAATGATCCTTTGGTGGTTCAGTATTTATAGTTGATGCATTTCACATTTTTTTTGATGGGTGTATTAATGGCGGACGTGATGGTCCAACATGAACACTTGAGTTTGCGTTAATGGTGATTTGATTTTGTCGTCCGTAGTCATGAAGGTGGGATGGGACTTTCGAGGTCATTGGTCGATGTCGATTATGTGAACTGTCAATGGTGTTATGTCGATGGTCATGATGTCAGTTGTCATAGTGGTGATTTCTTGTCATATTGTTTTTTCGATCCTATTTTACTTTTTGGATTTTCAGATTTTTATAGCTTTTGTTTAACCGTTATGGTGGTTATATGTTTTTTTTTGTTTTTTGTTTGTTTTGTTTGTTTTGTTTTTAACTTGTTTAGTTTCTGTACCACTTTAGTCGGGCACCATTAATAAGTTTCCGAAATACTATGCCTTGTAACATCTTTAGTTGGATTGATCCATTGGCATGTATCTCTTTGACAACATAGGGTCCCATCCATTCTGTATGTAGCTTTTTGGGTTTTCCTTTTACCCGACTATTGTATAGTAAGGGAAGGTCTCCTATCGACAGGTTTTTATTTTTTATGTTTCATTCGTGCCATGCCTTTTCTTGTTGTTTTTGGATTTCCTGATGCTGTAACATGATTAGTCGGTGTTCTTGAAGCTTACTTAGTTGCAATAGTCAATCCTTTATTCCTTGTTCAACATCGACATGAATTTTTTTTGCGATAATAGGTGTCTGTTGTCGAAAGTGTAGAGGAACTACTACTTCGTGTCCATAAACTAGTCGAAATAGTTTTTGGTTGGTTGGCCGCTTATATGTTGTTCTATATGCCCATAGTACTGCAGGTATCTTTTCATCCTAGTCATCTTTGTCGGTGTTTTTGTTGTGTTTTATTCTATACAGTAAGTCGATGAATTGAGATATTGTTTTATCATTTTGTACTAAGTGTATTAACTCTTTTACTGTGTGTTGTCGATTATCATCTTCTTCTTCCCGTCGAGCAAATTCTCTAAATATATTTGTTGCATATTTATATATTTGCTTTTCTTTAAGTGGGCCAGGATAAACATTCTTTTCTTTTATTTTTCTTATTTGGGGGTTATCATTTCCAATTTTTCATTCCTTTTCGAGTTACGATATGTAAATTCTTTGTATTGATAATATTATGTTTTTGCACACACGACAAGACATTAACATTTTTCTTTTTATTTATCTTTTCACGCATAGTAGGGAAATACTCTAATGAGTGATCCCTTACTCCATAACTAGTATAGAATTTTAGGTCAGTCCTATCCTTGTATGGAAATTCTATATATCGGTGTCCTTCCTTGTAACATATGAAACATTGGATGGGCCTACATGGTCGGTTGTCTCGATTCCCGGAGAATCAACCTTGACTTCCATAGCCTCCACGTCGGTTTTCAAACCAACGTTCGTACCGACGACCTTCGTACCTTTGATTATTTTGGTCATTTTGTGCATTGTTTCGTTTCTCATTGTTCTATGCAACTATGTTAGTCTGATATACTGCCTGATAATTTTGTCGATTCTTTAGATTCAAGTGACAGTCAGCGGTGTTATGATTTTTAGTTTCACAGATTGCACACCATGATGATTTTACATTCTTCATGTTGAATGGGAAATCTTTTGTAGTGTGCTCTCCATGCTGTAGGTAGATGTCACAGAAACATTTTGTTTGCACAAATCGAACATCCTATCAGCTAATATCTTGTCAATAGTTATCTTTCGAATGTCCGGTCGATGAGCATTTCGTGCACTAGATGTCCTGACTTTTAAGGTTTAGCTCTTTTAAATATTTCTGCATGATCTCGAGCTGTTCTTCTAGTATATGATCTGTGGGGTATGCTGGAATATCTTCATCCATTTCTACTTGTAGATCTTTAGTAAGCGCATCCTCATAAGTTTTGAATGTCTCCAGACTTATGTGCCGATGAACATTTTGTGACAGACCTTCAAGAAACCACTAGATTAGTATTTTCTCATCAATAACATAATCCAATTGGACGAGAAGTTCTTTCTAGTGTTTGTCGTAGTCATGGACAATTTCTCCTGACTTTTGTGATGTTGTATTCAATTTCTTTGCTGCCAGATGTTTTGCATCTAGAGTTTTAAAAAATGATAAAAATTGCACTTTGACTTCTGCTTTAGTTCCTCCGAGGGTTCTTTCAGAAAAGGTCATAAACCATATTAATTCTCTTTTCCTTAAGACTCCAGTGAACTGCGCCATGTGTCTATCTTCATCTATAACTTGGTTTGCCTCCCATGTCGATTCAGAGACGAACCAATGTCATCTGGGATCTTCGTCGCCCTCATATAAAGGGATATGCGTTGATCTGTGACCCATGTCGGAGTCACTATCACTGTCTTCTTCAGGACGTGGTGGGGGTGGGGGTGGTGGTGGGGATAGTGGGGTATTTTGTTTATTATTCTGTGCATAACTATTGTCGATAGAACTCACATTTTCGTCAGTCGTCTTAGTTGTCGTTTCTTCTCCGACAAGCAGTCGGTCGGGGTCGACTTCTCCTGTTGATGTCCAACTACAATTATTTTTCTACAGTTCCAAATTTTATGTATCTTCCAAAGCTGTATTTGGCAGGGGGGTGCTCCTTCATGTGTCGGGTAAAGTAAGTGGAGACTTCAGTTGGAGGGTAACGCTTGAAGCGTGACCCAATTTCCTTCTTCTGTTCGAAGGATAAGTAGATGATTATCATCATTTCTCTCGTCATCTATTCGGCTCCAAATACCAAAGTCACCAGCTCTTAGTCTGAGGTCCTATTCAACAATGGTTTGTATCCTGGTACTCAGATTCATCGGAGATAGAGGTCTTACCTCCTGGGGAACTTCTAATTGGAGAGCTTTTCGTTGCTCTCTCCACAAATCTTCTTCCATAGGGGATGCTTCTTCTTCCACTCCTTCTTGTTTGTCATGACCCGACTCCAGCATATTTCTCTGTTGGTCTGTCACCCTAGTACTCATTCCTCTTTCCAGTGCTATAGCTCTTTCTCTTCTTTATTCCCTTCTTTGCAGCCTCTTCTCCCTCTCTGTTTTATGAAGGTATGTCATACCTTTATGTGACACTGTCCTTTCTATTTCCCATTTAGGTCAAGTTTTCATTGATGGTGAATGGTATCTCTTTAGTCAACTAGAATCCTCTCCACTTTACCCCCGACATACGACCAAATACCCCCACATAGCCTACCCGATGCTTTAGAAAGCTCAGATAGTTTTGTTTAGTTGCTTAGGAAATATTCCCACTCCCTCTCAGCAATGATTTTTTCCCACTTCTTCTGTTTCTCCACCGAGTTAGTATTTTGTGGCGGTTCGCGTAGTAATGAATGAGGTTCGATAATATGAACCACTCCTTTTTCTATCAAGAATTTAAACAGCAAGGTTGGTAAGGAGCAGAATAACTGTTCAGTAAGGTCTGTATAGAATTTCTTCTGAACGACTTCTATCAAAATTCTCTCCTCTATAGCTTTCTCCTCGCAGAAGTCGTCGATGATTTTTTCAAACCACTCTGACAGGTTTGTCCTTCCCCCTCAAATCAGTTTGTCTAGCAGTTGTTGGTCTTTAATCGCTTCCGGATTTTTCATCTAGAATTTTCTTCAGAAGCTGGGGTACTGATTCTACAAACTTCTCTTGAGTCTTGGTAAAGAACCTTTCTTTTTCTTGTGCAGTCGTTAATCTGTTTCTTCATGTGTAATTTTGCAAGTAGTTTGCTATTTTACGCTCTCACCAGTCCTTAATCTCTTGTTCTGATATCATCTACTTGTATACATCTCAGACATTTGTTGGGTATTCTAAATATTCAAAAGGGTACAAGCTGATCAACTTGAGCAAAAACAAAGCCTTCATTGAAAGGAGTGTTCAGTTCCAAGAAGAACCTTTAGCAGTAGTTGAAGTTGGAGAGTCTTCTTCACCACCAGAACCATTGAATGTAAGTGGAGAGACAAATGAGTTTGCTCATTCTGATATGTCTGATAATGATTATTTAATTGTAGATCCTGATATTCCTACAATACCAAAATGGGCAGCAAAGACCATTCATGCAGCTAGGGAACTAGCTAGAAATCCTAGTGATCCTAGGAGGACTAGATCTCAGTTTGAGAGTGCCATGTGTAAGAAAGACCCTTTGTTTGCAGAGAAGTGATATCTGATGGTTGAATCAGACTCATAGACACATGAATATGCAACACATGATCCAATATGGAAAGCAACCATGAAATAAGAACTCAGCTCGCTCCAGAAGAACAACACTTGGGAACTGGTTGATCTTCCCCTAAGGAGGAAGCTAGTTCAATGTAAGTGGGTTTTAAAAACTAATTTTTCTACTGATGGTTCACCTTTGAAATACAAGGAAAGATTAGTATCCAAGGTCTACTCATAGGTACATGGTATTGACTACAATGAAACCTTTTCACCAGTGGAAAAGATGGACTCCATAAGGCTAGCCTTAGCCATTGCAGCTTCGAAGCAGTGGGAGGTACATCACATGGATGTGAAGTTTGCTTTCCTAAATGGAGATCTTACTGAAGAGATTTAAATTCAGCAACCTAAAGGGTTTGTTTCTAATCCATATTTTGTGTCCAGGTTAAAGAAATCATTGTATGGTCTCAAGCAAGCCCCCAGGGCTTGGTATGCCAAGATTGATGGCTTTCTACTGTCATTGAGTTTTGTTCGATGTAAGTCTGATCCTCATGTTTATTTGAAGCTGATTCATGGTTCTTTGATTATTATTGTCTTGTATGTGGATGACCTTCTGATTACAGTAAGTTCAAAGAAAGAGATTGCCTCCTTGAAGGATGCAATGAACCATGCATTTTCTATGATTGATTTGGGGTTGTTGAGCCAATT
Organism: Pseudotsuga menziesii; assembly: GCA_001517045.1. Taxonomy (NCBI): domain Eukaryota; kingdom Viridiplantae; phylum Streptophyta; class Pinopsida; order Pinales; family Pinaceae; genus Pseudotsuga; species Pseudotsuga menziesii. Next base: position 21,966 of record LPNX011074687.1, read on the forward strand.
CTTGGCTATCGAAATTGCTCAATCCCAACAAGGAATAAAATTACATCAGTCCAAGTATGCTTTAGATTTGATGAACAAGTTCAACATGAAATATTGCAAGCCAAGCAAGACTCCCTTCCTTTCAGGAGTTAAGCTTGAAGAAGTAGGTTCTTCTCCTATTGTAAATAATACATTGTATAGGAAGTTGATTGGGTGTTTGCTTTACCTTACACACACTCGACCTGATATTTATTATGTAGTAAGTGTGGCTTAAAGATACATGGATCAGCCTCATGAGATCCATCGGAGATCATCCAAAAGGATCCTTAACTTTGTTCAGGGAACAAGAACTCATGGGATCTTCTACAAAGCTAAATATTATCTAGATTTGATTGGGTTTACTGACAATGATTGGGAAGGGGAGAACACAGATAAAAATTCAACATCAATACATGTGTTCATGCTTGCTAAAGGACCAATTAGATGGTCAATCAAGAAACAAAGTGCCATAGCAATCTCATCTACAGAAGCAGAGTACAGAGGAGTTGTAAATGCAACAACTCAATGTTTATGGTTGTAGGGGATACTTGGTGAGTGTGGCTTCGAATCAAAGTTTTCAACTATTATCTATTGTGATAATCAGAGCACCATTTGAATATGCAATGATCCAGTTCAGAGACAGAGAACCAAAGACATTGAGATCCATATGCACTACAATAGACAACTTGTGCATGATGGCACCATTCACCTACTCTTCTGTGCATCTTTAGAACAAGTAGCAGACATATTCACCAAATTATTTTGTGAGAAGACATTTATCAATATCAAATCACTGATGGGGATCGCTGATCATTCTATGAAGCATGATTGATGACAATATTTTTAAATTTTGTTTTACTATCCATGTTTAAGGGACAATTTTCCCACTGGGTTTTTGCCTCTTTCCTTGGTTAAATGGACATGCAGTATGTAAAGGGTGACTAAGAATTGTTGCTAGGCCCTATATTTTTCTGGTATTTAATCATAAAGTCAGGCTTAAGGGGCGGTGTTAGAATAATCAGCCCATAGTTAGCTACCTTAGACATTAATTAATCCATTTTTGTCTTATTTTCCTAGTTTCCTATATTCCACTCTATGCAAGTTGTCTTCCACATGTACTAGAAGTCAAACTTGATAAAACCGGGTCATGGAATGCTTGGGAAACCTCCTGGAAACCATATTTAGCATGTCTACTTTATTCCATATCCTCTAAAGTGCATATATGCTTTTTCTGCTAAGTTGCCTGTTTTATTGATAAATAAGGCAAAAGGGAAAGTAAGACTAGGTGTAGTTGACTTGTGTTTTCCCTCATCATCCTCCATCCTTTTCTCCTAACAAAAGCATGTATGAGTTGTCTTTCCATCCCTTATTAACTTTCCTACTTGAATTTTCCAATTCGTGAGCCTCTAAGTGGATTTGGAAACTGCTTTATGCACCTGTTAAGTCAGTAACTTGTTTCTCCAAATTTTATGTTTGATTTTGCTTTTTATTCCAAGTTACTTATTTGCTTTAGTTTGGTTTTGTTTCTTTTAGGATATTTTTAGTTTTCAAATAAAATTTTGAGCTTTGCCATTAGATTTTTTATTTTTATTCTGATCCTTTAGGTTATTGAAAGGTTTTTAAAGGTCATCATGTTGAATAGTGGACTCACAAATCACACTATAAGCATACTCATCATTCAAACATCACTTAAACTTCATGCAAATAGGAAAAAAGGTGTAAAACAACGCCAAAATAGAGTTAAATTTATTCTTATAGCGCAAGTGTAAAAAAACAACAAAGGAGCGCTACAAGAATATCAAGCAGGTTAATTTCTCCGACTTTTGAGCCGATTTTTTGCATGATTCTGAATCTTAAGTTACTAATCGCGTGATGAAAGGTTTTTGCTACATGTTATGTCAGTGTTCATCATGAAAACAGGTGGTTTCATGTCGTGGAGAAGATCATGGCCATCATCAGCCAGAATGTAGCTCGTTGTGACAGATAGCCGTATAGATTGAGTTTGATGTGAGGAGAATGATTCCTTACCTTCATTTCGAAGCTGAAAACTTAGTGGAGTGACGGTTTCTGCCTGAAAAAATGGAGATTGCAGTTGTAAAGCATCGTGGGGTTTTCACAGTCATACAGGAGATAAGGGCTGCTTCATTTTGCCACCTGGAATCCAATTAAGCAACTGAAGACACCTGCATACTTCAATTCAGAAATCAAATAGCACGAGGAATGGTTTAAAGTGACTGCAGTTGAACATTAAATAGGTATTCCATGATAAGCCATTTGTGACTGATAATTTGGGGCTTTTTCACCGAATTCTGTTTTATCAAAATTGGTTAAGCAGAACATTAATATATGCTTTAAACAATGTTCTTGTCGAAGAAATAAGGAGATCAGAGGTGTTGGCAAGTGATTAGCTAAAGGATATCAGTTTTAATTGAACATGATCCAGTCAAAACTTGAAAGTGTGGGTGATATTAAGTGTTGTACAGTTTATGGTAAATAAATCTGCTACTGGTGCATAACGTAATGAAGAAGCCAAACATCTGAGAATACATGAAGACCTGATCTCATTAAGGGCTAAGTTGACTCGTTTTAGTGCTAAAAGCTACAGGGAGCAATAAGTGAGCAGACCTAAGATTATGTTTATATCCTCCCCTCTGCTATATAAACAAGCTTCATCTTATCCTAGAAACCACAAGCTGATCTAAACAGTTAGCAGCTCCAAGATTTTCAGTACAGGCATTGCTCATAGTTGGCACTAGAATGATTTAATGATTATCCTTGGCACCGAGTCTCAATACACAGGTGGTCTAGTGCATTCTAGAGATGGTCAGTGGTCAGTTGTTTTCCATGACATATTGAATGACAGTTAAATTTCACCCACAGTCTTAGTGAAGAAAATTGAATCCTCTGTGACCTAAATCATTTCACCCTGTGGTGAAATTTTCCTGTATTAGAAGACAAAGGGAGCAGTCAAAGAAGATTGAGTGGAATTGGTTATTGAAACTTAAGAGGCCTGAGGGGTAAAAAAAATAGTTGCTAGGTCATCCACTGAACCCTAAAGTCATACAGTTTCCAGCCATTGAAGACAAATGGGTAAGAGTGGCAAGATAAATAGGGCAGAACCTACTGATGCAAGCTGGATTGAGAAATTTCCAGGCTGTGTAGAACTGTTCCAAAATGATGGATGGCTTGATTTTTTCAAGAGGATCGATGGATACAATTCTGAGGTTTCTTACCAATTTGCTAAAGGCTATAAGCAGGATATGGTGATTTTTGACACCTTAAAGTTCAAATTGACAGTGGATCTAGTTGCAGAGGCTACAGGAATTAAGAATGAAGGGGAGATGTGGTTTAAGAATTTTTCCTTCACCTTTGATACTCAGAGGTACCTGTTACCTAATGTTATCCTAGACTGGAACAAGGGTATACTGATCCAAAACTTCAGAAGTGAGTGGGTGGAACCTATCAGAATCTTGGAGAGCTATATAACATGTGAAGGCAGATATGCTTATGTTTTCAAGTACCACTTTAGGTTTCTACAGCATATGGTTGGTGTATCTAAAACGAGCCTTCCCTTCTTCTTGCTCAAAAGTCTCCAGAAGATGTCCAGTAGAGTAAAAGACCATCCAGATCATACTTCCCAATCAATTTTTAACCATGGATTGATTAAATTAATCATTAGCACTGTCTTGCAGAAGGAAGGGAAAACTTGGGATTTCTTCCTCTTCTGGTCTGGCTTTCAGGTTAAACAAGAGGATGAGCAAAATAAAAAACAGGCAGACAAAGGGAGAGTCCTAGTGAGGAAATTAGATCAGAAGGTCAAGACTGAAGTTAAGGAAGAGGTTAAATTTGAAAAAACACCAGAAACTTTGAAGGATGATAATGAACCCAAAGTGTTTGCAGCTGACATTAAAGGTAAATATTCATTATTTACAGAAAAGGAGGATTAATCCATGCAACACATAGCCCATGCTGAAGCTCTCAGTGAAGATAAAGCTGCTATTACAGAAAAAGTTGCTGTATATGAAGAAGATTTTCAAGCTCAGAAAAGGAGCCCCGTCAAAATCTTGTCAGATGATGAAGGTTACTTGTTAGAGGAGAATCAATCTATTGCTAATGCTGAAGATAGGGTTGATTCATGCAAGGAGTTTTCCACTTTGGAAAACAAAATAGTGAGAGCTAGGAGAAATAAGAGCAGGATTGAAGTGATAGCCCCATATTGGAGGCCTAAAACCAGGCCAACGAATAAGCTAAGGTTGAATATGAAGAAGATGCTCTACCCTAGATTGAATACCAAAAAAGTGACTTTCCTGGATGATATTTCCTCAGATGAAAAACCAGAAACTGACAAAATGAGCATTAAAAGGAAGAAAACAGCAGTTGAAAAAACTTCATCTTTTCATCCTGCAAAAGCAAAAAGGTCATCACAGTCAGTAGAAAATTCAAATATCACCGAGCCTAAACTGTCTACCATATTTCTTGAATTAAAAAATGAACTATTGAAATAGCAGCAGGAAAAAGAAATTGAGCCTTCCTATGAGAAGAACCAGTTGTTTATAGATGAAGCTACACCTGCTGAAGCAGCAATTCAGGAAGACCCTAGTATCTCTGTTAGGTCTGCAAATCTGCTACAAGAAGATGAGGATATTTTCAGGAAACTCAATATACCATGGATACCCAGTGATGCACAAGAGAACACAATAGAGAAAGTTATTGATTCTGACAGAGAGAACATGCAGAGAACTATTAAGCAGTACAAATATCAAATGGATTACCTACAGGAGACTAATGATGGCCTCATCTTAGCCAATAGAAGGTTGAGGGAAGATCTATAGGAAGTCAATGAACATTTTCAAGAGCTAATGGCTATTTCTAAGGAAGCTTTGCAGAGGAAAAGAGCCACTGACTTGCACTGTGCAGAGTTGAGATTGACTGTGGAAAATTTACAGAAGCAGAATGAGGAGCTCACCAGAAGACTAGCAGGCATGGAAGGTGAGTAGAGGCGAGCCAAGAAGAAAGCTCAGGCATTAGATGGAATAGTTTTGCTAGCTAAAGCTGCAAAGGATCTTTGAGTTAGTTATTGAATCAATTATTTGTTATCTCTTTTTGAAAAAACACTTTAGTTAGTTGTTTACTATTTTTGGAAAATATCACATTTTGTAATTTGTAATTTAGCTTTATCTCATCGAGTAGTTAGTTAAAGAGAGTTAGGTTTGTAACCCTAACTGCTTTTTGTTGAGGAATACTATTTAGATAGTGGAAAAAGACTGAAGTATGGTTCGATTTTGGGAGAACTTCAGGAGGTTTGTCAGACTTATTTGTGAGTTAAGTATCATAGCTCTTATATGCATTTGATAACAAACTATGAAATATATGACACTTTTTACCTTTCAGTATATGTCTTAGTTTCATTTTGAGTTTATTTAACTACTGGACTGATATATTCATTACTACTTCATGGTTTCTTTACTTGTGATGCTTGTCAGTTTTGAATAAATTTTAAGACTATATTCTGTTTGATACTTGTTAATTATGTTATGCATCTTTGTCCTTACTTGTTTATGATTCAGTTTCTTGTTTAGCTCATGAATGTAATCCCTGTTGATCACCAAATTTACAACCAAGAAAACATTACAAAAACCATAAAATCTAGTTTACTTTGTTGAGTTTTTTGAGTGTGTGTTTGCTTGTTTCTTTAGCCTTGGAAACAATTTCTGGCACAAACATCTTTGGCGCCGTTGCTGGGGATGAATTTGAAGATATATTTTCCCTAGGATACTTATCATTTTTATTGGTTTTAAGAGGTGGACTTAAACCAACATTTTATAAGGCTATTTTTCACCAAAGTTGTCATAGTGGCTTCTAGAGGAGTGGGAACTAGAAATAGACCTACTTCACCCTTGTAGTTGGGTGTGACAGACCCTGAGCAGATATTGAGGACAGCAAGAAAGTTATAAGATCACAGTCATTACCCTATTTATCTGACCCTGAGCAGTTAAATGAATCATTAGCTTCATCTGTGGCAAAGAAAGAAGAAGAAAATTCACCTTGGGTAAAACCAACCATTCCTGATAGCAGTTTCCAAATATTTACCAATCCTCAATCTTTTATAAAAGCCAATGCTGCCTCCCCTAGTAAAATACCTCTTTTTCAGTTGAAATTAGGTAAAATCTCTTTTAAATCAATTTCCAGTCAAGCTTGTTCATCTTCAAAACCAGTTAGTCCAAAAATGGTAGCCCAAAACCCTCCCATAGACATGATGGACCGGATGGTTGCAGCCAGATATGCACCATTGGTCTTACCTCGGCCTTTAAATGCACTTCCTGGAGGAGACTACCAAAAGTATTTTCCTAGGTTCAATGGAGAAGGGGAAACAACAGCTGAAGAACATTGGGAAGCTTTCCTACGTTATGCTGATAATCAAAACATTGAGGCTAAGGATGTTTGGATGAGGATGTTTGTCTAGAGCCTTGATGGAGATGTGAGGAAGTGGTTTAGAGAGTTTCCTGCCAACTCCATTACTATTATTGAAGAACTTCGTGATCTCTTTATGAGACAATGGGGTGATGCCAAAGACCATACCTACTGCATAACTGAATTTGGAGCTCTTAGGAGGAAGACAGATGAAACAATTGTAGATTTTTAGAAGAGGTTCAACAAAATGTACAGTAGGATTCCTGCCGAGATAAAGCCTACAGAAACATCATCTAAATTGACATATGCAAATGCTTTTGATCACGAATTCTCTTTGTTACTGAGAGAGAGGAGGCCTATCACTTTGTTGAACATCCAGGATGCAACATTGGAGGTAGAATCCAACATACTGGTTTCAAATAGACTAAAGAAGGAAACACCTCAGTAGTTGTATGAAAGAAAAGGAAAAAAGGAAGCAACTCCAGGAGGTTCATCTTCACTTACTGCTAAAGGGAAGATTGGTGAAATGGCTAAGTTGGTAAAGATTCTAACTGCAAAATTGAATAAATTAGAGCTTGAGAAAAATTCCAACAAGCCTGCTCTAGAAGGTGAACGAAATCCTAATAATCAGAATCAGTTCAGAAGGAAATTTGCTTCCCGTTTTATGCCTAGAGAAGGAAGGAATAATGATATCCAGCGAGAAAGGAGAGAGAATGAGGACCAAAGAGTTCCACCTCCGCTTCAGAACAATGTAGCTGATGAGGAAGAAGTTGATGAGGAGCTTCTTTTTGAAGAAACTGACCAAGATATGAATCATTTTGGAGAAGGATTGTCTGAAGGTTTTGTTACTGAATAGGAGTTTTTGAATGCTGAAATTTATGATGTTGATATGTTCAAAACAGAAAATGATATAGGTCTGGAAAATACTGCTGTAATTGCTGCTATTTGTCAAAATAATCTCAAAAAGACTGTAAATCTAAGATCAGGTCCGAAACAGGTGGTACAAGCTCCAAAGAAGAAGGCAGCTCTCCCTACTAATCAGCCATATGATCTTGCAGCATAAAAGAAGCAAATTTTAGAAAAACATAAGAAGAATACAGAGGTTGAAGAGGTAAATAAGACTGTTCATAATTTCAGTTTAGAGAATGAATTAAGTAAATTAAAGATTCCTGTACCTTTAACTGAACTGATAAGAAATCCTTCATATAAGGAATCAGTCCTTAAAATTCTTAATCCAACCAGCAATCAGCCTGTCTCTGACACAATTAATTTGCAAGAGGATAGTCCTAAGATTTTCATTGGATCAGCCTTGGCTGAGAAGACTGAAAATGAAGTAGGAGCTTCACCTCCTTTCTATATCACTTTGACAGTTCATGAATAGATGATACACAATTGTTTGTTAGATTCAGGGGCATCCCATAATTTGATGCCAAAGGCTGTTATGGAAGCTTTAGGGCTGAGTATTACCAAACCATATCATGATTTGTATGCCTTTGATTCTCGAGCAGTGAAGTGTTTAGGAGTAATAAAAGACATGGTTGTCAGCCTGGCTCAGTTGCCCATGAAAAGTGTGATAATGGATGTTGTGGTAGCTGACATTACACCAAAGTTTGGCTTACTTATTTCCAGGTCATGGGAAAAGAAGGTTGGAGGAACCTTACAAATGGACCTCTCTTATGCTACCATTCCTGTGTTTGGTGGAGAAAATAGAAGGCTGTATAGAGAGCTTCAGTTTTCTTACATAGTGACAGATGACAAAAATCCCACCAATCATCCATTATATGCTGTTGACAAAGACTTGGGAACTTGCATGTTACATTTCAGTGATGAAAACAATTCTGCTGGTTTGTTACAGGTGGAGAAAGAGTAGCCAGTAAAACACAGCAGAGAAGAAGAAGATCAGTTATGGGAATTATACTTTGATGGATCTTCTTGTAAAGAAGGTGCTGGTGCTGGAGTTCTTATATCTCCTGGAGGTGAAACAGTAAAGTTAATGTACAAACTTGAGTTTGTTACTACAAATAACACTGTTGAATATGAAGCTTTACTGTTGGGATTAAAAGCTACGAAATATTTGGGCATTCAGAAAATTTCTGCATATGGCGACTCCGAATTGATTGTTCAGCAGGTGAAGAACAATTATCAAGTAAAGCAGGGTTTGTTGAAGATTTATCGAAATGAGGTATGGGACATGCTTGAAAATTATTTTGTAGCTTTTAATATTACGCATATCCCAAGAGATCATAATCAGACTGCTGACTCATTGGCCTTGTTTGCCACACACTTTAGAATCCCTAAGACTACTCAGTTAAGGTATCCTATAGAGGTGAGGTACATACCATGTGTACCTGATAATGTAAAACAGTGGAAAGTGTTTGAGGATGACATTGATATCAAAAGGTTCCTAGAGCTTACAGCTGAGTTTTCAAATTCCTTGATTAATCAAGATGGGGATGAAGAAGAGGGACAGGTGGATGAATTTGCTGAAGATGAGATAGCTGGACATAAAATTATTGAGTTGAAGAACAACTTCATTCCAAAAGGTTTGGTACCTCTAGAGAGAATATTTACAAAGGATGATACACCTTCAAAGCCTGTTGTTCAGTATTCAGAAGACAATGTAGTGGACTGTAACATTGGTTCAGCGGAACATCCCAAGATGGTCAAAATTTCCAAATCACTTACAGTTGAACAAAGAAACAGGTATATCAAGCTATTAAAGGAACATATAGATGTTTTTTCCTGGTCTTATGAGGAACTAAGAACTTATGATACAGGAATCATACAGCATAAGGTCCCTTTAAAATCAAATGTCAAACCTTTTCATTAGAAACTAAGGAGGATTAATCCAGCCTTATTTCCTGTTATTGAAAAGGAAGTGAAGAAACTATTGGATGCCAAGATTATAGTGCCACTCAGGTATTCTTCATGGGTGGCTAACCTGGTTCCAGTCAGAAAAAAGAATGGGGAAATTAGGTTGTGTGTTGACTTCAGAAACTTGAACAGATCTTCATTAAAAGATAACTATCCTCTTCCTAAGATTGAACAGGTATTGCAGCAAGTAGTTGGGGCATAGAGGATCTCTATGGTGGATGGTTTCTCAGGGTACAATCAGATTCCTATGCACCTTGATGATAAAGAGAAGACATCCTTTACAACTCCTTGGGGGACATTTATGTATGACAAGATGCCCTTTGGCTTGATGAATGCTAGAGCTACCTTTCAGAGAGCAATGGACATTGCCTTTGTTGGAGAAAAAGATAAATTTGTGGTTATTTATCTGGATGATATTACTGTTTTCTCATAGTCAGATGATGAACATTTGAAGCATTTGAGGCAGACCTTCCTAAAATGCAGAAAATTTGGCTTATCCCTGAATCCAAAGAAGTCACATTTTGCTGTACAAGAAGGTAAACTACTTGGTCATTTGGCGTCCGCTGATGGCATTAGAATAGATCCTGAAAGAGTGAAATCTATATTGAATATTATTTTGCCTAGGAGTAAAAAGGATGTTCATTCATTCATTAGCAAAATCAATTTTTTGCGGTGGTTTATACCCAACTTTGCTGGAATTATCAAACAAATCACAGCCATGCTCAAGAAGGATCAGGAGGTCAAATGGACCACTGAGGCAAAGAGTGCATTTGAGAAAATCGAAGTGGCTCTTACTGAAGCTCCTGTGTTAGCAAGCCCATATTTTACTAAAGAATTCCTCACATTCTCATTTGCATCAGAGGATACAATTGCAGCTGTTTTACTTCAGAAGAATAAGGAAGGACTAGAGTATCCCATTGCATTTTTCAGCAAAACTCTCAGGGATTCTGAACTGAAGTACAGTATATTGGAAAAGCAGGCTTATGCTCTGGTAAAGGCTTTGAATTTTTTCAGAATTTATGTTCCGCATTCAAAATTTATTTCATTTGTACCTAATGCTGCTATCAAAGATGTCTTAACATAGCCTGATAGTGAAGGGAAGAGAGGCAAATGGATTGCTAAAATTATGGAATATGAGGTAGAAATCAGACCTACTAAGCTGGTCAAAGGAAAAGGTTTAGCCAAGCTGCTGGCTGAATCAAATTGTCAAGCACTTGGATTGCATGTCATGGCTGAAGAATTAGTTCCTGAAGAAGATCAAGCAGTTCTGGAAAAAGAAAAGATCATGGACTATTATTCATCATCAGCATGGTATGCAGACATTGTTCATTTTCTATTATTTTTGCAATGTCCTGAGCATATGGATAGAGGTTGCTAGATATCTAAAGCTTAAAGCTACTAAGTACTGTTTAATGGAAGAGAAATTATTCTGGAAGGACCCAGGAGGTATTCTGCTCAGATGTTTGGACAAATCAGAGATTGAAGGAGTGATTTCTGAATCTCATGAGGGTGCTTGTGGAGGGCACAAGTATTGGAAAACAACAGCTTACAGAATTCTTAGAGCTGGATATTATTGGCCCTCCTTGTTTGCAGATGTTTATCAGCAGGTAAGAGCCTGTGTTCCTTGTCAGAAGTGTGCTGGCAAACAGAAATTGTTGTCTTTGCCTATGAAACCCATTGTAGTTAATGCTCCTTTCCAGCAATGGGGCCTAGATTTTATTGGAGAAATAAATCCAGCATCTTCAGGATAGCACCATTGGATTCTGACAGCAACATAATTTTTTACTAAATGGGTGGAATCCATACCGACTAGGAATGCTATAGACAAGGTAATCATGGAGTTCATTGAAGAGAATATTCTTAGTATATTTGGCTGTCCTCAGAAATCAGTGACAGACAATGCAAAGGCTTTCAAATCCAAGGCAATGCAGGCCTTTTGTGAAAGGAATGGCATTATACTGAAGAACTTAACTCCTTATTAACCCCAGGGTAATGGTTTGGTTGAATCCTCTAATAAGAACATTATTCATAGTATTAAGAAGTTGCTCAGGCATAACAAAATATCATGGGATTCAATGCTGAAGTATGCATTGTGGGCAGATAGGATCACAGTGAAACAAGCTATTGGAACCTCTCCCTTTCAGTTAGTTTATGGTACAGAGGCAATTTTCCCTGTTCAATTGGGGATCCTCGTGATGAAGTTCCTTCAGAATTCTCAGGAATATCCCAATGATATGCAGACAAGAATTTTTGAAATGATAGAATTGCAGCAGAACAGAGAAAAGGTAGATGAAAAGGCAGAGTTGTATAGATCCAAGATCAAAAGTAGATTTGATAGAAACATCAAAGAAAACAATTTTTCAGTTGGTGATATGGTTCTAAGGTGGGATGCCAGGAAAGAGCAAAAGGGTAAGCATGGTAAGTTTGAAAATCTCTGGTTTGGCCCTTTCCTTGTGTCTAAAGTTTTGGAGAATAATAATTTTATCCTCCAGTATTTGGAAGGTGAGGAGTTGTCCAGTCCTGTTAATGGACGATTCCTCAAGCACTTTTATAGTCTATAAGGGGATTTTCACTTTTCATTGTACATACCGGTGAGTGAAGCATAATAAAGACTCCATAGCCCAATGGAAGTTTTGCAGACAGATAGATAAGGTAGGAGATAGAAGGCACTGGTCTACAGTTTCTTGAATCCTCGCAAGGAGGACTTCATCCCGCAGCTGGAGCCAGATGTTAAGTCACTAACTTGTTTCTCCAAATTTTATGTTTGATTTTTCTTTTTATTCCAAGTTACTTATATGCTTTAGTTTGGTTTTGCTTCTTTTAGGAGATTTTTAGTTTTCAAATGAAATTTTGAGCTTTGCCATTAAATTTTTTATTTTTATTCTGATCCTTTAGGTTATTGAAAGGTTTTTAAAGGTCATCATGTTGAATAGTGGACTCACAAATCACACTATAAGCATACTCATCATTCAAAAATCACTTAAACTTCATGCAAATTGGAAAAAAGGTGTAAAATAGCGCCAAAATAGAGTTAAATTTATTCTTGTAGCGCAAGTGTGAAAAAATAACAAAGGAGCGCTACAAGAATAACAAGCAAGTTAATTTCTCTGACTTTTGAGCCGATTTTTTGCATGATTCCAAATCTTAAGTTACTAATCGCATGATGAAAGGTTTTTGCTACATGTTATGTCAGTGTTCATCATGAAAACAGTTGGTTTCATGTCGTGGAGAAGATCATGGCCATCATCAGCCAGAACGCAGCTCGTTGTGACAGATAGCCGTATAGATTGAGTTTGATGTGAGGAAAATGATTCCTTACCTTCATTTCGAAGCTGAAAACTTAGTGGAGTGACAGTTTCTGCCTGAAAAAACAGAGATTTCAGTTGTAAAGCATCATGGGGTTTTCATAGTCATACAGGAGATAAGGGCTTCTTCATTTTGCCACCTGGAATCAAATTAAGCAGCTGAAGACACCTGCATACTTCAATTCAGAAATCAAACAGCACGAGGAATGGTTTAAAGCGATTGCAGTTGAACATTAAAGAGGTATTCCACGATAAGCCATTTGTGACTGATAATTTGGGGCTTTTTCGCCAAATTTTGTTTTATCAAAATTGGTTAAGCATAAAATTAATATATTCTTTAAACAATGTTCTTATCGAAGAAATAAGGAGATCAGAGGTGTTGGCAAGTGATTAGCTAAAGGATATCAGTTTTCATTGAACATGATCCAGTCAAAACTTGAAAGTGTGGGTGATGTTAAGTGTTGTACAGTTTATGGTAAATAAATTTGCTACTGGTGCATAACGTAATGAAGAAGCCAAACATCTGAGAATACATGAAGACCTAATCTCATTAAGGGCTAAGTTGACTCGTTTTAGTGCTAAAAGCTATAGGGAGAAATAAGTGAGCAGACCTAAGATTATGTTTATATCCTCCCCTCTGCTATATAAACAAGCTTCATCTTATCCTAGAAACCACAAGCTGATCTAAATAGTTAGCAACTCCAAGCTTTTCAGTACAGGCATTGCTCATAGTTGGCACTAGAATGATTTAATGATTATCCTTGGAACCGAGTCTCAATACACAGGTGGTCTAGTGCATTCTGGAGATGGTTAGTGGTCAGTTGTTTTCCATGACAGATTGAATGACAGTTAAATTTCACCCACAGTCTTAGTGAAGAAAATTGAATCCTCTGTGACCTAAATCATTTCACCCTATGGTGAAATTTTCCTATATTAGAAGACAAAGGGAGCAGTCAAAGAAGATTGAGTGGAATTGGTTATTGAAACTTAAGAGGCCTGAGGGGTAAAAAAAACAGCTGCTAGGTCATCTACTGAACCCTAAATTCATACAGTTTCCAGCCATTGAAGACAAATGGGTAAGAGTGGCAAGATAAATAGGGCAGAACCTACAAATGCAAGCTGGATTGAGAAATTTCCAGGATGTGTAGAACTGTTCCAAAATGTTGGATGGCTTTATTTTTTCAAGAGGATCGATGGATACAATTCTGAGGTTTCTTACCAATTTGATAAAGGCTATAAGCAGGATATGGTGATTTTTGACACCTTAAAGTTCAAATTGACAGTGGATCTAGTTGCAGAGGCTACAGGAATTAAGAATGAAGGGGAGATGTGGTTTAAGAAGTTTCCATTCACCTTTGATACTCAGAGGTACCTGTTACCTAATGTCATCCTAGACTGGAACAAGGGTATACTAATCCAAAACTTCAGAAGTGAGTGGGTGGAACCTATCAGAATCTTGCAGAGCTATATAACATGTGAAGGAAGATATGCTTATGTTTTCAAGTACCACTTTAGGTTTCTACAGCATATGGTTGGTGTATCTAAAATGATCCTTCCCTTCTTCTTGCTCAAAAGTCTCTAGAAGATGTCCAGTAGAGTAAAATACCATCAAGATCATACTTCCCAATCAATTTTTCACCATGGATTGATCAAATTAATCATTAGCACTGTCCTGCAGAAGGAAGGGAAAACTTGGGATTTCTTCCTCTTCTGGTCTGGCTTTCAGGTTAAACAAGAGGATGAGCAAAATAAAAAATAGGCAGACAAAGGGAGAGTCCTATTGAGGAAATTAGATCAAAAGGTCAAGACTGAAGTTAAGGAAGAGGTTAAATTTGAAAAAACACCGGAACCTTTGAAGGATGATAAAGAACCCAAAGTGTTTGCAGCTGACATTAAAGGTAAATATTCATTATTTACAGAAAAGGAGGATCAATCCATGCAACACATAGCCCCTGCTGAAGCTCTCAGTGAAGATAAAGTTGCTGTTACAGAAAAATTTGTTGTATATGAAGAAGACTTTCACGCTCAGAAAAGGAGCCCTGTCAAAATCCCGTCAGATGATGAAGGCTATTTGTTAGAGGAGAATCAATCTATTGCTAATGCTGAAGATAGGGTTGATTCATGCAAGGAGTTTTCCACTCTGGAAAACAAAACAGTGAGAGCTAGGAGAAAGAAGAGCAGGATTGAAGTGATAGCCCCATATTGGAGGCCTAAAACTAGGCCAACGAATAAGCTAAGGTTGAATATGAAGAAGCTGCTCAACCCTAGATTGAATACCAAAAAAGTGACTGTCCTAGATGATATTTCCTCAGATGAAAAACCAGAAACTGACAAAATGAGCATTAAAAGGAAGAAAACAACAGTTGCAAAAACTTCATCTTTTCATCCTGCAAAAGAAAAAAGGTCATCACAGTCAGTAGAAAATTCAAATATCACCAAATTAAGAAATGAATTAAGAAATGAACTATTGAAACAGCAGCAGGAAAAAGAAATTGAGCCTTCTTATGAGAAGAACCAGTTGTTTATAGATGAAGCTACACCTGTTGAAGCAATAATTAAGAAATGAACTATTGAAACAACAGCAGGAAAAAGAAATTGAGCCTTCTTATGAGAAGAACCAACTATTTATAGATGAAGCTACACCTGCTGAAGCAACAATTCAGGAAGACCCTAGTATCTCTGTTATGTCTACAAATCTGCTACAAGAAGATGAGGATATTTTCAGGAAACTCAATATGCCATGGATACCCAGTGATGCACAAGAGAACACAATAGAGAAAGTTATTGATTCTGATATAGAGAACATGTAGAGAACTATTAAGCAGTACAGATATCAAATGGATTACCTACAGGAGACTAATGATGGCCTCATCTTAGCCAATAGAAGGTTGAGGGAAGATCTGCATGAAGTCAATGAACATTTTCAAGAGCTAATGGTTGTTTCTAAGGAATCTTTGAAGAGGAAAAGAGCCACTGACTTGCACTGTGCAGAGTTGAGATTGACTATGGAAAATTTACAGAAGCAGATTGAGGAGCTCACCAGAAGACTAGCAGGCATGGAAGGTGAGCAGAGGTGAGCCAAGAAGAAAGCTCAGGCATTGGATGGAATAGTTTTTCTAGCTAAAGCTGCAAAGGATCTTTGAGTTAGTTATTGAATCAGTTATTTGTTATCTCTTTTTGAAAAAACACTTTAGTTAGTTGTTTACTATTTTTGCAAAATATCACATTTTGTAATTTGTAATTTAGCTTTATCTCATCGAGTAGTTAGTTAAAGACAGTTAGGGTTGTAACCCTAACTGATTTTGTTGAGGAATACTATTTAGATAGTGGAAAAAGACTGAAGTATGCTTCGATTTTGGGAGAACTTCAGGAGGTCTGTCAGACTTATTTGTGAGTTAAGTATCATAGCTCTTATATGCATTTGATGACAAACTATGACATATATGACACTTTTTACCTTTCAGTATATGTCTTAGCTTCATTTTGAGTTTATTTAACTACTGGACTGATATATTCATTACTAGTTCATGGTTTCTTTACTTGTGATGCTTGTCAGTTTTGAATGAATTTTAAGCCAATATTCTATTTGATACTTGTTGATTATGTTATGCATCTTTGTCCTTACTTGTTTATGATTCAGTTTCTTGTTTAGCTCATGAATGTAATCCCTGTTGATCACCAAATTTACAACCAAGAAAACATTACAAAACCCTAAAATCTAGTTTACTTTGTTGAGTTTTTTGAGTGTGTGTTGGCTTGTTTCTTTAGCCTTGGAAACAATTTCTGGCACAAACAACACCTATGGGGGATTTGACTAGATTTAGTAAGCCTACTTTTTGATTATTTCGAATGACATCCTTATGCACTCGAATCTCTCATGTAATTATATATTGCATCAACTTATTACTTCACAAGGTTGTATATTGTACACTTATTCAATACAGATTACTATTATGCTCCAATTTCAGTTTCCTTTGTTTGTAAATTTGCATGTTTGATTAGCAATTTTGTGAGTGCAATTGTTCTATCACTTGGGTTCAATTTCCATAAAATTTGAGGTGGAATATGACATGATGATGAGAGAGTCCTAGAACAAAGACAACATTCCTCTTAGCAGGGATCATGGTCTCAACAAGAAGCGCATAATCTTACACTACTAGCTCAAGCGAACTCTGCAATCGAATCCTCCATTCCCAATCCTATAAAAAGGTGCCATGAAACCAGCCATGTCGGTGTCATTGTCTTTGCTACAGTAAAGATAGCAATTTGTAGAAAGACTCAGAGAGTTCGAATAGAAATGCTGGGGTCGCGCTAATAAGGACGATGGCAAGATTGAAGATAAAGGTAAAAGGTCCTGTGGTTCAGTGAAACGCAAGGGCCTTGACACAGGCTCTGGTAGCAGTAAACCTTATGCGATTGATTCTGTGGATTTATTTCAATTGATTCCAAATTTGAAGAGGGGCAATATTAAACACAGTAGGAGGTGAGAAGCATAAGAACTTGTCACAAAGTTGCCTTGAAAAAAAAAAATCTATATTTTGTTCCCAAAAGATACCGCATAGATCGGGCTGCTGATATGTCCCTTGCTTAGTGGCTCGGGACATGCCATAGGTGAGTTTTGGGGGCCTGTTGGCCTGGGAAAGGGGCATAAGAAGTAGCTTTGTGCACACAGCCAAGTAAAATCAGTTGCGCACGCGATAGAAGCAAAACTGAGGAGTGCGTGGTAAAGGAAAGGAAAGAACAAACATGCACACGGGAAAAATGGTCGAAAAATGACATATATGGAATCCATAGCATGGCCATATAAGATGGCATAATCCTATAGCTACGCACATATGAGAATATATTTGTAAGTCAGGACGATAGTGCCTCATGTCAAGTCATGATCACCACAGCTGTAACCAGTGGGGTGGCTGATGGTGACGGCTAACAGACTGTCGGGATGAAGTTGGCCCTGCATGGCCATGTAAAATAGTATAAATATGAAGGATGCAATGGTTAGAAGGTTTGTCAGTCTTATTTTCCTGCTTCCAAGTTTATTTGGTTGATATCACAGAGCACGGTTAGTCTGTGAGTCTGCAAGGTTTTCACTAATCTTTATTCAGTTTTCCAGTAGATTGTTATTCAGCGGTAATCCATGGAGGGGGATGTCGGTCATGTAATGTCATAGCGATTAGAAGAAGAGTACACTCAGGAAGATTATGGTAGCATTAGAGGGGCTGTTGAGCCATGGATCTAGCTGCAGTGGGAGCAGACTGCTGGGAGTAGGAGTAGAGTAGGTGGGCGAACCAGGGAGCATGAGAACTATGAGTCTAAACTTAAAGGCATATCTCAAGATCAGATGAAGAGCTATATCCTTTCTCATGCCATATGAAGAGCACCTTGGTTTTTTTCACAGATGGGTTTCCACATTAATTCTTGTTTCCAGATGAATGATTGATGTGGTGAATGTTTATGTGATTTATTAATAGTTTCTTTCAGCGTAATGTTAAATATGGTTCAGTTTTTGTTGGTTTCTTGCAATCGGTAGATGGATGAACATAATATCTTGATGAATTGACATTGTGTAAATATATATCATTCTATATAACTCATGTTATGAATCCCAACTTAAGTCATAGCATCGATTAACACAAGTCAACCGCGTCGCATGAGTTGCACCAGCTGTGAGGGAGAAAGGAAATCCAGGCCGCACGCGATGACATATGGTTGTGCTCATTCGCACAGAACTGAATCCTCCATCCATCTATCCTGTTGCCTTTGTTGAGCTCCTTGGTTGTGAACCAAAGGACTATACTTACCCAAAAATGAGAAAACATGGTTCTACTGGTTACCCATCTATGAGACATCTCAAGTGAGACTGTACCTGCTTCGTAGCTGTTTCCGATGGGGCTTGCTCTATCGGGTCGGTGTCTCAGGTAGTTGTTGGATCGGCAGGCTACACAGAACCTGGTTCGTACAAGTGGGGAAAAGTGGCCAACAAATGGTTTCGTTGACTAACCTTATCTACTTGTCATTGAACCCTATCCATCTAGATGGGATATATGGCAGCCCAAGTCATCAAGCAGAGTCGGATGATCCTGCATCATACTCCTGGGGAAGGAAATAATTCTTCAGTAAGTCTTTAGGCTGCACATTGTATTTGGAAATTTCTTTGTTTTTCATCCAGGTTGCATCCTCAGTAGGTTGATTCTTGATTCTGACCAAGTATTGAAAGAATGTTTTGTTCTTGGTCTTCCTAAGAATTTTTTTTCTAAGGAAAAATTCAATCTGAGGTTGTTCTTTCAGTGGAATTTGTCCCTGCAAATCTATAGCTGAATCATCTTCATCTGAAGTCACACCGTCTATTTGGATACATGCATATTTAAAAGGATACAAATCTAAAACATTAAAAATTGGTGAAATTTGAAAGTCAGAAGGAAGTTCAATATTATAAGCATTAGCAGAAAACTTCCTCAAAACTTTAGAAGGCCCAATCTTTTTCATATTTAATTTATTATAAGTTCCTTTAGAGAACCTTTCCTTCTTAATATAAGCCATAACCAAATATCCAACCTAAAAATTCACTTCTCTTCTCTTCAATTCTTCTCTCCGTTTATACTTTCCTGCACTTTCCTATAATCTCTTCTTGATACTCTCCTACAACTCATGCATACTAACTACAAAGTCTTCACCTTATGCACTTATATTTTCCTTTTTTCCCAAATATCTAAGTTCATACACACACCTTGGATTCATCCCATAGACAATTTGAAAATGACTCATACTTGTAGTTATGTTGGGTGAATCATTGTATGCAAACTAAGCCCGAGAAAGAGATAAGTCCCACTGTTTTGGATGTTCATACACTAGACTTATCAGTATGTTTCCCAAGCTCCTATTTACCACTTTATCCTGTCCATGAGTCTGAGGGTAATAAGTAGAACTAAAACTTAGATTAATCCCCAACTTCTTCCATAGAGTTCTGCAGAAATTACCAACAAACCTTGTATTTGTGTTAGACACAATACTCAGAGGTTGTTAGGATATTTAGACACTTAGGAGTTAGTTAAGATCAACTTGTGTAATATATCTGTTAGGTAAAGTGTGTTTCTTTAGTATGCATTAGTATGAATTTGTAGATATTCTAATCCGACGGTCGCGATATGTTCTAGACATAAAGTGATCCGACAATTCAACTTCTCTTAGATCATACCTACCATTGATCCGTGGCTTAAGACCTGATTGGTCCATGATCTCTATTTAAAGAGCATGGAGGGTCCTTGGCTATTTGTTCGATTATGAGAAGCTCATTTGTAACTTTCTTTCTTTTTCATAATAAATTGCTCCAAGTAGCTATTTGGCTGGGGCCGTGGACTGTTTCCCTCTCGAGGGTTTTAACCACGTGACAAACATCGGTGTATTGATCTGTGATCTATTTTTGTGAAGTGGTTTCTCTAGGTGTTCGATGATTTGGGAGTACCTTGTGTACCTGAACGTGGTATCAGAGCGTTTATGAAGAGTCGCTTCTGTTTGTGATCAAGATCAGGAAATAGTGTTGCTGAATCTTTGAAAGGGTTTCTTGTTCTAGAGTTCTATGCATTTGTGGCATGTGGGAGCTATTCCATTGCATTCAGAGTGTTGTTTCCATTGAATCCTTGACTACAGCTAGCTATCAAGAGCCTAGTCTTGAATCCTTTTGTCATTCCTTAACTAGAGAGAAAGATAAGCTCATTCATCTTGGAATAATTAACAATGCAGATACATCTGGGAAAGCCTTATTGTCCCAACAAAAATAAAAGTCCAAGCCTCCCAAGAAACAGAATTTTTGCAATAATAAGCCAAACAACAAGGGTCCCAAACCCTCTCAGTCAGCTCCTTCTTTAAAAAATGACAAAGGATCCAAGCCAAAAGGAAAGAAGAATGAGCATCATTGCAATTTTTGTGGGAAAGATAATCATAATGAATCTAAGTGTTTCAAGAACATGGAAGCCTTGGAAGAAGCAATGAAGAAGCACCACATCAGCCTAGATTCATATTCAGAATCTACCTCTCATGGACATGCACTTTGTGCTTCTGGTCACTCTTATACTGCATCTTCTTCTTCTACTTCAATTGAATGGCTCATTGATTCTGGAGCATCTTATCATATGGCTAAGGATCAAGCCATCTTTTCTACTATGCATGAATGTAACACCAAACAAATATTTGTTGGTGATGATAGATCTCTAAGTTTTGTAGGATCTAGGACAGTTCCAGTAGAAAATTGTCATTTTGGTGATGTACTATGTGTTCCAAGAATTTCCTACAATTTGTTATCAGTCTATCAAATTACTGATTCGGGTGAAGGTAAAACTGTGACGTTTACACCTCACCAAGTTGTAATCAAGGATTTTAAAGATCCTCAAAATGTCCTTGCTACTGGAACTGTTGATGATATTACTAGGTTGTACAAATTTAACAACTTTGGTTCATCACCTTTTCCTTCAGTTTTTGTTGCTCATAGTGATAACTTGAGCAAACTTTGGCATGAGCGATTTGGTCACTTAAATTATCTCTCATTGTAACAACTATGTAAAGATAATATGGTGTCTAGTATTACGATGGTATCTTGCAAGGATGGTGTTTGTTCAGGTTGTGTACTCAGAAAACATCATCGGGACAATTCTGACAAACGTGCCTCTTGGCATGCCTCGGTTCCCTTGGAGCTTGTGCATAGTGACTTGTTTGGTCCTCTTCCATCTGCTTCCTTTTCTGGTTTCAAATATTTCTTTACTTTCATTGATGACTACTCCAGACGCACTTTGGTTTACTTCCTAAAAATTAAGAGCAAAGTATTTAACATGTTCTTGGCCTACAAGGCCCTTGTTGAAAAACAATCTGGTCATCAAATTATTAAGTTAAGATATGACAATGGAGGAGAATATGTTAACAAAAAGTTCACTACTTTCTACACTGAACAAGGAATCCAACAACAACACACTATTCCATATACACCACAACAAAATGCTGTTGCTGAACGAAAGAACCGAACTTTAAAAGAAATGGCTAATTGTATGATCCAATATAAGGGACTAAGTCTTAAATATTGGGCTGAGGCCATAAATTGTGCAAATTACATAGTTAATCACACACCCACTAAATTTTTACAAGGTATAACACCAAAAGAAGAATGGATTAAAATTAAACCAGATGTAAGTCACTTCCATGTGTTTGGTAGTGAAGCATGGGCTCACATTTCGAATGAAAAATAGAAAGCATTGCAGCCTAAAAGTGAAAAGTGCATATTTGTTGGATATTTTGAAGATGTAAAATGTTATAGACTTCTTCAGCCACATTCTCATGATATAATGTTTAGAAGAGATGTTAAATTTGATGAAAATCTCTTGGCCTGTGAGCCTAACTTGGTGGGTGTGCCATCTTTGGCCTGCGATCCTGATTCGGCGATTGTGCCTTCTTCTACTTCCAACTTCCTTGATAGGTTTCCAACTCCATTTTCTGATGATGACAGTGAGGATGAAAATCCACCTCTGCCTGCTCATGTTCCTCCAGTTGCACCAGCACCAATGCTTCCTCGATGGGTCTGTTCAACATGTGAAGCAGCTGGTGATCTTGCTGGTGATCCTAGAGATCAACATCAAACACATTCTCCATTTCAGCAAGCCTCTTCTCATTTGGCTCAATTTTCTGAGAATCATGATCCAGAAACGTTTGTAGAAGCTTCAGGAAATCCAGATTGGGATGCAGCCATGGATGAAAAATATCGTTCTTTAATGGTGAACAATACTTGGGATCTTGTTCCTCTTCCAAAAGGAAGAAAACTTGTCAGATGTAAATGGGTCTACAAAACTAAGTATGCATCAGATGGAAGTATTGAAAGACTTAAGGCAAGGTTAGTTGCCAAAGTGTTTTCCCAAGTCCAAGGGTTTGACTACAATGAAACCTTGCTTGTATCACGAATATGAAATTCATCTGCCTTGTTCTTTCCCTTGCATCCTTACATAACTGGGAAGTACATCAAATGGATTTGAAGTCTTCCTTCTTACATGGTGATTTATAGGAGGAAATTTAAATGGAAAAACCTCCTGGATATGTTCAGAATAACTCTAGCCTTGTCTATCTTGTTAAGAAATCCTTATATGGCCTTAAGAAAGCTCCTAGAGCTTGGTATGCCAAAATGGATAGATTTCTCCTTGACATTGGTTTTTCTACATGCCATTCTGACCCCAATGTATATACCAAGAAAGTAGGAAACCATCTCATCATACTTGTTCTTTATGTTGATGATCTTATCCTTACTGGTAGTGACCCTAAACTTTTAACCCATGTGAAATCCATTCTTAAGCAAAATTTTGAAATGTCAGACTTAGGACATTTGCATTATTTTCTTGGTCTCCAAGTCTTGCAAACCAAATAAGGAATCTTTCTTTCCCAGTCTAAGTATGCTTGTGAGCTTCTTTGTTGCTTTCACATAGAAGATTGTAAAGCAACCCCTTCTCCCTTCTAGTATGGAGTCAAACTTTTGTCACTTGTACTTCCCTTGAAGTAGATGCCACCTTGTATCATCAGCTTGTTGGTAGTCTCTTATACTTGAATCATTCCCATCCCGACCTTTCCTTTGTCATTGGTCATGTTTCCTGTTTGTTGCAGCTGCAACTGTTTCCCCAAAAAATTTAATTTTAGGACTCCCTTTTTATTTTGTTTTTCTTCAAACTGGCCTAGGAGTATTTTATTATTAAAAAAAGTTGCCTTGAGTTTAGAAAATTCCCTTAAAAAACTTGGTTTTTTTTACTTTTTTGTTTCGGATGATTAGTCAACTATTCTTTCGATATCGAAAGCGTAGTGGACTAGACTTCCGACATTGCGAAAGTGGAGTCATCTAGCTTGCCGAGTGGTCTATCGGAAGCCTTTGGAAACCTTCATCGATGCATTGGAGTAATTGTTTTTCAACCTCTCAGACTTTGTTTGCCAAAGTTTCAACTCCTTAGTGCTTGACTTATCCGATGAGCCGGGTGTTCTTTCACCTTAGTGTTTTTGTTATCTGATTAATTTTTTGTCCCTCTGTCACGTTGGTTGACTGGAAAATTTCAGAGTTGTAGTTTTTATCCCACCCGATGTTGTGGAAGGCTAGTCCTAAAGTGATCCAAAAGCTTTACTTTTTCTCTATCGATTCCGAAGAGTTTAACTTTGTTGGTAGCTGATACTTGCTTCCCAAAGCAATCATCGGGGTAGTAGAGCAGTCTAACATCAATGTTGCGGAGGGCCATCAACAATTGGTCCCGAGAATAGTTGATAGTGCTTTCGACGTCCAATATTGTTTTAACAATATAATGTCGTGTCCATAGTTCTTTTTGAGCCCGCTATTGCCGATATCCTCTAGACCATTGTTCCGATGGTTTTAATGCTTTCCCACCCGGTCAAAGTTTATATATGTGTGTTATACCATGCCTTGTAATCTGTCTGTTTGCACTGTCAAAAACATTCGGAGAAGATGTGTGCACAGCTGTCAAGACCTGTTTTGTCCTTCTCTGCACCTGTGGAAATATTTTCCCGTCTGGGTCATCCACGTCGCCATTTCTAGGTAGGTTACATGTGATTCTCAATTTTGGGTGTTGTTTTTTACTGATTGAACCGTCTTGGGTGGAGGTTAGGTTTTTCGCATAGAGTTTAAGGTTTTTTCCTTCTTACAGTTTTTCCTTGTGAATATTTTACCTCATTAAGGGCATACCCCATTGTTTGAGTTTTCATTTCATGGGAGGTTGAGTCTGTCTACCATCAAGCGTTATGTATGCACCTGCGTCTCTTGGACGAGGTGGTAGGGCATGGTGCAGACAGACGTTTCACCGTCTACACCACCCTATTCTTGGAAATTTTATGGTTGGCTGGAGATTAAGAAGCCATATTCCCTACAACCACAGTTTCCCATGGGATTCAAGAGGGTTTTCAGTCGACTAGGGTTTCTGAGAGAGTGAATCTTGGGAAGGTTTAGGAGGTAGCATTCTATCGGGTTTTTCTGTTTTTAAATCACTCATTTGAAAGACTTTGTTTAACCTAATTTACCACCATGCATGTTGAAGAGGTGAATAGATTTGTATATTTTCTTTTTTATTACTATATCAATTGCTAGATTTAGTTAGACTAAAACATGTTGCATGACTGTTATAGGTCGATTGCCATTACAGCAACATGCCAAAGAGACCGAAGAAGAAATCCTAGGTGGTTGAAGAGGAGCCTGAGGTAGAAATAATAACCAAGGTAGAATTCATCTATGAAGACACCAAAGCCACAACTGGAGTAGAACCAGATTACAAATGGGGAGAAATTTTCAGAATGATCTCAAGCCAGAATTTCCTTGATGCTGGGTTTGAAGAAATGACAATTTATGCTAACATTGAAAATTCAGCTTTGATGAAAGTGGCTACTAGGCCTAAATTTTTTTCGTGCTCAGAAGTAATAGGTTGCATTCTACCCAGGGAAGATGTGACGAGAATGATCTTAGCAAATACTGTAAAGCAAGGCTATGCTGCATACATCCCTACCTATGTGTCTATGGCATACCATCTACCCTCACCACGGGCCTATCTAACGGAAAGTTGGCTAAAGGAGGTAGGTCTGGACCTGGTAGAGACAGTAAAGGGGATGATGATCCTAGGGAAGAATTTTAGAACCAGACCTTTGAGAGAATATGATACCTCAACTCTCCGTGCTCCTTACAGATTTATTGCGTTGATGCTTAAAAGGATTTTTGGTAGAGCAAATGGAAAAAATTTCAATATTGGTTGGATACCGGTCATATTTTTTGTTGCTACACAAGGAACTATTTTAAATTGGGCTAGTATAGTGTCAAACAGTCTTTCAGCATGTATAAGTGCAGCCTTGGGAGGAGTATCCTAGAATAAATCTGAATTATACATGAGATCTATTCTAATTGATTGCATATTGTGCACTCAGGGTTTGCCTGCTTTAAAGTGCAATTGGGAGAAGGACAAAACCCCAGTATACACAACTTATAAATTGTTTTGGGTGCATAAGTATTACAGTTACTATAGGGATATTTGTGAGCATTTCATTATGTCCCTATATACTCTGATTTTCCTAACAGAATGTAATTGCATGTCCGCAGAATAATTTAAGGTCGGGAGTTATTATCTGACAGAGGATGGATTGTATGTGAGGATGTATGGGGGTTTGAGAGCTCCGTCTCTGCTCCCAAAATATGCTACAGATTATGTACTCCACAAGGAGGCTGTCAGACAGTTGTACATTGATGGAGTAGGAAATTTTTTGTTTGAACATAAAAAGGAAATGTACCCTGCAGTACCCTTGTTCATTGGAAGCTATACGTTTTCAAGGGTAAAGCAGGAAGTAGAGTTTGTTAAAGAATTAGAATATTTTTTCTTTGGAGAAATTAACTTTCACAGAAATGACTCTGAAAATAAGGTAGATGATTATTGTAAAGAAGTAGTTGTTCATTTTGAGTACACTAACTTCCGGGACAAGGATGAGGAAACCTTTCACAATGACAAAAACATAACAGCCCTTAAGAAAAGGTTCAAACAAAAGATAACAACTGTGGGTGGAAAGGGCAAGGATGCAGAAAAGGATAAGAAGCTAGAAGAGGAAGAGGACAAGAAAATATAAGAAGATGCTAGCAGATTGGTACAAGAAGTAGAGAATTGGTTGAGGATTGAAGAAGAAGAAAAGAAACGAGCCGCTGAAGAAGCAGATAGGAAGGAAGAAGAAGAAAAGAAAAGAAAAGAGGAAGTTGAGATAAAGAAGAAACATGAAGAAAGTGAGAGCTTCAGTTTAATAGAATCCCAAAAGGAGAAGCAGCCTACAGAGCAAGCTGATGTACAAGAAGGACAATATCGTACAGATCAATAACAAGGACAGTCCAATCTTGATCCCTTGGAGCCTGCTATTCCTTTTGGCAGTAGGTTAGGAGAAGTTTCAATTTATGAATTTAATTTGATTCCTTTCATGCCTACCAAAGGGGAGGAAAAAACTAATTTTAATATTATATTCTATGACAAAGAAAAGAAGAGAATTGTTAAGATAATTGAGAAAAAAGTAGATACTAGAGGAAAGCTAGGGAAGATGGTGATGGACAAGATAGTAGTACATGGTACTCATAAGGATCCACGGTTAATAGCAAGGGCTTGGGTAGCTTTGACCTTAGAAAATAAAGACAACATGGACAGGATCATGACTGATCTGGAGCAGTCATAGGAGAACGTAGCTCAGCTCAAGGAAACCTTGAAGAAAAAGAGGGATGAAAGCCAGAAGATGAAAAGAAAATTTGAAGACATGATGGGTGAAGTCAAGGTTTCAAGGACATAATGCCAAACTATGCAAGTGGATAAGGATGCTTTAGCAATATTTGTAGAAAATATAGAGAAGAATTCTCAAGTTACCTTAGTAGAGTTACAAAAGCTACAGCTGGAGCATCAGAGTTTAAAGGTTGAGAAAGATAATCTTCAGCTATCATTTGGAAAATTAAATGAGGAAAAGAAAAAGTTGGAAAGCAAAGTTACTGAGCTGGGAATAGAGAAGGATACTGCAGAAGATAAGGAGAAGCAATATCAGATGCAGATAACAGCTGTAGAAGAACATAAGAATTCATTGACAGCATCGTTAAAGAGTGCTATGGAGTAGAAAGCTGACATCTGACCCTTAAAGGAGCATGCTCTGATGCTTAGGAAAAAGATCCATCAAATACAACTACAGATAGAAGATGAAAGATGTAAAGTTATGTAGGTAGACACCAGGCTAGAAGAGATTGTAAGTACCACTTCATATTTTCTGGATAAGACTTAGGATATATTGGAAATTCTAAAGGGAAGAATGGTTTGGGTAGAAACCAATAAAGAATATCCCACAGAACTATCCGTCAAAGATCAGCAAACATTGAATCAAGAATGAGTTAATGGAATTCGCTAGTAATGTCGCAGAAGAATTTAGAAAAATAGTGAAGAAGACAAAGACTGCTTGTGCCAAATTTTGCAGGAGAGTGCTCTTCATATATAATCGGTGTGATACTTCTACTGAGAAGAGATTGGAGGTGCTACCTGAACATGAACTATTTTTAAAGAATTTACAGGATAGATACAATGAGGATGAACAAGCAATCTAGTAGGTCAAGGATTTGGATGAATGGATATTAAAAAATGAAGTAGCACGTGCAACCGTGAGCATGCACTTATTGGAGGACTAGATGCGCCTGATTCCTACTAGAATAGAGGGTGTGAAGACCCAAGCTTCCAAGTATGAGATTAACATTCAATTCCTAGAGCCTTCTGGGTTTGAAAGCATAGCAGCAGATGCTAATGCATGGAAAAAGTTCACAAACGAGCAAGCTGGGCCTTCCTTGTAAAATGTTTTGGGAATATTGATTAATAATGTAATATATTATATTAATTTTTGTACACAAGATACATGACAAAAATTTGTAAAGGAAAGGCTGGGGAAGATCAAGAGGAAATGAGGGGCAGCCCAAGAGTTTTTTTCTTTTTGTATAAGTATAGGAGAGTTTTAGATAGGAAGGGACCTTTTTTCAGACTATCTTGAAGATTTTATTGTAAGAAGAACTAATTCATCTTATAATAAAGAGTTATATGTTTTTGGCTGGAGAAATTTTTGTGGAGTTTCAAATGTTTGCCATGGGCTGGTTGGATGTGAACTATTTCTTTTTCAGCTTGTTTCCATGAATTGTGAGATCATTCTAACCTATTGAATTCTTTCATGTTATGAATGTGCTCCTGTTTATTTTTGTGAAATTTCCACATTGAGTAATGAATGTTTTAATTAACAATAAGTTATCTTGTTTTTCATATTTCTATTGACATTCATGTGTTCAGGAATGTTAACAACTATATGTGATTTGCTTTATGCATGCAATACAATACATTACTCACCATTAATTACAATTTTTCTCCCTAGGGATAGGTTAGTGAGTCTAAGTTAGTTTCTTTTTGTTTTGTGATTTAGAAGCGAGAGAGGTAAGATGAGAGGTAAGAACCTGTGCATCACGTTGTGACCCTCCTCGTTATCTCTATTGACTGCATTTAGTTAGGCACCTGCACATCATACATAAAGATAAAAAAACTAAAAAATATACACGGTGGACCGGGCCATAACCAGTAAAACACTTTAATCGTTACTTGACCTACGGTAGCCGGACTATAAATCAGACGGATTCCCCATACCAAACAATAATGAGCTGATTGGAAATGTTTATTGGGGAAAATCCCTACTGTTCTTACCTACGATTTTCCAGGCCTCAACAGTTTTGGTGCTAGAAGGAGGGCCACTAGTGCATGGCTGGCCGAGGAATCCCACTTTCTTGAAATTACTCCATCGGTAACAGTTTTGAAAATAGTTTTCTTCACAAACTCACTCCTAAAGAAAAAAAAGGGTATCTTTATCCCATTGATAATGAAGTGGTTGATGATTTAAGGAGAATTACCAGGGCATATGTGAAAAATATTGGAGGATTACCTATTATCTCTTTCCTACCTAGAAGAGAGTATCAAAAGAAAGATCACCCTCAATTGGAAGACTCAGTGTTGGTAGAATATATTGAATAATTGGTAGAAGCATCCTTACAGGAAGTTGACCAACCTTTAGATCAATTGGAACCAGATTCCCCTTACTATTCACCATTATAGACCCCTGTTTAGTCCCAACCTCTTACTCCTCTCAGAATCGTGGCCAATGTAAATGCTAATGAGCCATCGCCACAACCTACTTGGAGTGCTAGGTCTCCTTTAAATATGACACCTCCCTTGCATGATTTGCCTCAGAATTTTGACAAGATGTTACCCAAGTTTGAACCAAGTGAAGGAATTCTTGTAGATGATCATTTGCAAATTTTTTACTTGGATTTAGAGGGACTACGAGCTGGAGAGCATGAATATGTGGTCTGTAGATTGTTTTTTTGCACCCTGAAAGGAAAAGCAGCCTCATGGTATTTTTTCCTACCTGCAAATTCAATCACAAATTGGAATACTTTTGAGAGATTGTTTAGAAGAAAATACACAGTCCAGAAAACTCATGCAGCTTTAATGAAAGGGTTATGTGCTCTAAAGAAGGAAAAGAAGGAAAGAGTGCATAAATTCACTTAAAGGTTTGCTGCGTACCTAAACAATTTCAGTGCAACTGACAAACCATCTGAAAATGCCTTAATTAAATACTATACCTCAGCTCTCGGGCCTAAGCTAGCCATGTTTGCCAAGAGATTGGTTAGACCCACATTAGTAGAAACCTATGAAGAAGCTGAGAAGGTAGAGGCAGAAATGGAGAGCATAGAGAACTACCCTATGCAGTCAGAAGAGAAGACTTTTGGAAACAAGAAACCTTTATTGCTGACTAAGCCTAAGGATGAGCGATCATAGGATTTCGAAGGGACGGTGAAGATGATGCAGAAATTATCAAACATGGTGATATATTTAGAAAAGGAAAAGGAGGCTCATAAACCATATAAGCCTTATTATAAAAAAGGGAAGACAACAGTCAACCTAGACTTCCTCCACACAATCCTTCAGCAATGAATTTAACCGATGTAGGCATGGACAATTTTTGTACCTTTCATCAGCAACCTCATTCTGAGAAGAATTTCCCACAATGGATTAATTCTATTACATTAGTAATGAATCAATTATTGGACTCCAAATTGATAGAAACTGGTGAGGAGAAAGAAAAATATCATGAACGTATAGAAAAACAAGAGGAAGATACCTTAGTTTTATGGGACTATCTTTCTATGTTTAATATGGAAGATGAAGACTTTCTGATGCAAGAAGAAACACCAAAAACTAATGTAACAATAAGAAGTTAGAATCCATTAAAAGAAGATAATTCAATGCTTCCAAAGATTAAGAAACTTCAATAAAACATGAAGAATATAAAGAATAACACTTCAACTATTAAAATATCGGAATTTGTCATTTCAAGTCAGGATCCTAATAAAGTCAACATATCTGTAAAGCCTACTGAAAGTATAACTGACAATGTCAAGAAGAATCTCAAAGAACATGAGATGGGATATGATGTTGTGGAAGACATTAAAAAGGCTAAACCAAATATCTCATTGTTTAAAATGTGCAATTTACCTCAGCAAAAGGAGAAGCTTTTAAAATCACTTGAGACACCAGAGGAGGAGCCTCCCAGTGACAAACAACCTGAGAAAGAGATTAGTGAGGCAATTTTAGGAGGAAAATCTAGGTATAAAACTCCAACATTTCCCGTAACCTTTGAAATGTTCAACTAAAATGTGCATAATTGTTTAGTGGACTCAGGAGCATTAGTCAATGTTATGCCACTTTTAGTCTGCAAGAAAATCATTGGTCAACCTAAACCATCCACTTGGCAAGTTCTTCAATTAGACAGAACAACACTAAAAGTAATAGGATAAATGGAGGATGTTCTGATTTGTTTATCCGTAGATGAGAGGGTATGTCAGTACATCGACATTGTAGTAGCAGACATACAAGATTCTTATGGTTTGGTTTTGAGCTGAGATTGGTTAGCAAGGTTAGAAATATATTTTGCATCGGATTGGTCACATTTGTGGTTTCCTTTTAAAGGATGTCAAAATCAGATATAAGTGTTAAGAGAGCCTCAAATGAAATATAATGTGACTTAGCTAGAAGGAAAAAAATGAACTAGTAAACTCTGTGTTCGGAAACTATTTCATTGAACTGGAACCGATAAATTACCAAGCTAAAGAAGCCAGCAGTATACCTAATATCCAGCCTAATATCCTTCGATTTTCATGGGCTGAGGAGATCGACTATAACATAGTAGATTTAGTTTCAGATGTAGTTCGCAATTCAGTTTCATTAGAGGTAGAAATTTTTTGGATTCTTTATTTCAATGGTTCTAAAACATTGGAGGCATCAGGGGCTGGTTGTGTCCTAATTGATCCAGAAAAAAAATAAACATTTTCTTTCATGTAGGTTAGAATTCGAATGCACAAATAACACAACTGAATATGAAGCGCTAGTTCAGGGACTTAAAAAAGAAATAGAATTGAAAGTGAAAAATCTGAAAGTATATGGATATTCTGAAATCATTGTTAAGCAAATTCGAAACAAAATACACTGCATTTCACTCGATTTGAAAGCTTACCAAAATGAATTTTGGGAGTTGCGGATAAATTTTCATGCATTCAATATTGTGTCAATTCCTAGATTAAAAAATGCAGCAGCTGATTTATTAGCTACCTCAGCTGCAAGATTAGTACCTTCAAATAATAGATGCTCTATTGAATTACTTTTCAGGCCTTCTATTCCAGATAACATCACAAATCTAAGGGTTTTTGAAAATGATCGGCAAATCTTGGAGTATTTGATGAATGATAATACTTTCAAAGGAGTAATAATAGATGATGAAGAACATCAAGAAGAATTAAAGTTCGGGAACTTTATTCCAAAAGGAGTTAGGACCTTGGAACAAACGTTTGATTTACATAACAAGTTCAGAAAGCCATCAAATGTCAAGACTCATAGCTCGTCTTTACAATTCGAGATGATAAATTTAGGGATTGAAGCTGAACCCAAATATGTAAATTTGGGGAAGTGTTGTTCTCCCGGTGAAAGGAGTAAGTTCATTAGTTTATTCAAGCAGTAAAGGGATGTGTTTGCTTGGACCTATGAAGATATCAAAACTTATGACACAAAGATCATACAACATGTTGTCACAATCAAATTTTGAATCAAGCCTTACCAACAGCCTTTGAGAAATATGCATCCTAAGTTGGAACCTTTAATTCAAAGTGAGGTAAAAAAATTGTTGGACGATAAAATCATATTTAAATTCAGACATTCGAAATGGGGTTCTAATTTGGTACCAGTACAAAAAAAGTCTAGAGAAATCATACTTTGCGTAGATTTCAGAAATCTTAATCGTGCATCAGATAAAGATAATTATCCTGTCCCACCCATGGAGCAAATACTACAAATGGTTTCAGGCTCTAAATTGTTTTCATTATTAGATGGATTCTCTGGTTATAATCAAGTATTAGTAGTAGAAGAAGACAGGATTAAGACAACTTTCAGAACCAAGTGGGGAACTTTTGCGTATAGGAGGATGCCCTTTGGACTTATCAATGCTAGAGCTACATTCTAGAGGGCCATGGATATAGATTTCCACGATCTGATTGGCCATAGTGTTGTGGTTTATCTAGATGATGTTACAATATTTTCAAAAAAGAGAGAAGAGCATGCATTTCATTTGAAACAGATTTTCGAGCGTTGCCGAAAATATGGTATTTCACTAAACCCAAGAAATGTGTGTTTGTAGTCACAGAAGGAAAGCTACTGGGTCATGTCATTTCTAAGAAAGGGATATCCATAAACCCGGAGAGGATTAGAGCCATAGAACAGATCCCTTTACCCCATAATAAAAAGGGTATGCAATCTTTTATGGGGAC
This sequence comes from Pseudotsuga menziesii, assembly GCA_001517045.1. Classification (NCBI taxonomy): domain Eukaryota; kingdom Viridiplantae; phylum Streptophyta; class Pinopsida; order Pinales; family Pinaceae; genus Pseudotsuga; species Pseudotsuga menziesii. Next base: position 54,984 of record LPNX011074687.1, read on the forward strand.
AATCAACTTGGTGCAAAGGTTTGTACCAGACTTTGCTCAAATCGTCAAACCTTTGTAGCAAATGGTTAAATAGAGTGTGCAGTTCAAATGGATGGATTTGGAGAAGAATGCATTCAGCAAAATAAAAACATCTGTTGCTCATTCACCATCACTCAAAAGTCCAAATTTTGAAAAGGATTTTATCCTGTACACTTTTGCGTCTGATGATTCGTTAGCAGCTGTGCTTACACAGAAAGAAGATGGGGGAGATGAGTACCCCATATCATTTATGAGCACTGGTCTACAAGGGGCTGAATTGAATTATCGAGCAGATGACAAACAAGCTTATGCATTTTTTAAAGCAGTAAAACAATTCAGGCCATATATACTTAAGAATCACACCAAAGTAATAGTTCCACACCCATCCCTATGATCTCTTTTTGTACAAAAGGAATTAGGATATAGAAGAGGCAATTGGGTGACTGCTTTACAAGAATACGATCTTGAGTTCAAACCAGCATCCATAGTTAAAGGACAAGGACTTTGTAAACTAATGACTGAAGGTCAAAACAATGAAGAAAGCAACTGGGATAATGAAGTTGAACTACATATGGTGGATGTATGTCCTCTATTTACAGCTCCAAACTCCTGGTATAGGGATCTAGTCCATTATCTCCAAGAAGAGTATTTGCCAAAGCATTGAAGTCCCAAGCAAAGAAGAGCATTACATTTGAAATCAGCTTTATATCATATCATTGATGGAGTACTGTTTAGAAAGAACTATGATGGAGTCTTTCTCGAGTGCTTGGAACAAGAAGATGCAAAGAAGGTCATAGTAGAATTGCATGATGGGCCTGCTGGAGGTCACTTTTCTGGAGACACAACAGCACATAAGATTCTCAGAGCTGGATATTACTGGCCTACATTATTTAAGGATGCTCATGATCATGTTAGAAAATGTGATTCTTGTCAGAGATGTGTTGGAAGACATGCTAAAGTAGCAGGACCATTAAAACCAATAATTATATCAGAACCATTTGAACAATGGGGAATCGATGTTATTGGAGAAATCAATCCAAACTCCTCATTACAACATAAGTACATTCTGACAGCAACTGATTATTTTACAAGATGGGTCGAGTCTATTCCATTACGAAAAGTAAACAAAGATGCAGTTATGGATTTCTTACAGAGCCACATTATGAACAGGTTTGGGGTTCCAATTTCCCTGGTTTTTATAATGCTTCTTATTTTTCTTCTATTATATTAACTACATTTTCTAATGAAAGAGGAATTAAGTTGCATTATTCTGCAAATTATTACCCACTAGGAAATGGTTTGGCACTATCCACAAACAAAAATCTGATTAGAATTCTAAAGAAAATAGTGATAGAAAATCAAAGGAGCTTGCATTTAGCTTTACCTAATGCTCTTTGGGATGATAGAGTCACACCCAAGAATTTCTTAGGTGTGTCAACATACACTCTCGTTTATGGAAAAGAAGTTGTCCTCCCTCCTAATATTCTATTGCCATCTTCCATAATAGCCCAAGAGTCTAGGGGTACTGATAATGAAATTCTACGAATCCGAATCTATAATCTGTTGAAGTCAGAAGAGTCTAGGTCCAAATCCTAGGAAAGGTTTAACCATCAACAAGAAATGGTGAAGCGTTGGTTTGAAAAGCACAAACTTGGGAACAAAGAGTTCGAAGTAGGAGATCTGGTTCTTGAGTGGGATCATCTGCACGATGAGAAAGGAAAGCACACTAAGTTTTAGCATCTATGGGTAGGCCCTTTTCAAATTGTAGCAAAGCTAGGGCCCTCGACTTACAAGTTGCAAGAGTTACAGGGGTGGGAATAGAACTTACCAGTAAATGGTTTAGTTCTCAAGCCTTATTTTTCTTGATCATTTTGATTTTTTTCTTGATCATTTTGAAAGCCAAAAGGTTAATGAGAGTCAAAATCTCCTTAAAAGCAATATGTATCAAAACATGTACTAAACCAAATCAGTATGAATGAGATTTCAAAAGTTCTTCTTCGTCTGTGAGTTGAAATTAAAATATCTCTCACACAAAAGGACACTATGGATAGAGGAGCCTGAATTAAAATTTAGAAAGAAGTCAAACAGGAGGACTCAAAAGGGGACAAAAGTCCAAAATGGCATGGGAATGAGGAACAAACAAATATATCTATTTACCATATGTTAATGTCCTATGGTGTTGGAGTTGGAAACTACCCAAAGACAGAGGTAAAACTAAACTCGTACTCTTGGCCTCGAAAGAGTTATCCAGACTTTGAAATCATGGTTCGCATTTTTTCCTTAACTTGGACTATAATCAATGATTAAAGTGAATAAATATTGCATTTGGGAATTCAGATATCTTGAATAAATATAGTAAAGTGGTACCATCATAGCAGTCTGTTGATCAAAGAGTAAATTGTTCAGAGATCTGTGTTCACCAGGTAGTTGCCAATTGTCGCAGCTGCAACTGTTTCCCCAAAATTTTTAATTTTAAGGCCCTCGTGTTTTTTTTTTTCTTCAAATTGGCCTAGGAGTATTTTATTATTTCCAAAGTTGCCCCGAGTTTAGAAAATTCCCTTAAAAATCTTGGCTTTTTTTACTTTTTTGTATCAGAAGCGTAGTGGACTAGACTTCCGACGTTGCGGAAGTGGAGTCATCTTGCTTGCCGAGTGGTCTATCGGAAGCCTTTGGAAACCTTCACTGATGCATCAAAGTAAGTTTTTTTCAACCTCTCAGACTTTTTTTGCCAAAGTTTCGGCTCCTTAGTGCTTGACTTATCCGATGAGCCGGGTGTTCTTTCATCTTAGTGTTTCCATTATCCAATTAATTTTTTGTCCCTCTGTTTCCTTGGTTGACCAGAAAAGGCCAGAGTTGTAGTTTTTATCCCGCCCGATGTTGTGGAAGGCTAGTCCTAAAGTGATCCAAAAGATTTACTTTTTATTTGCTGATTTCGAAAATTTTAACTTTGTTGGTAGCCGATACTCGCTTTCCAAAGCAATCATCGGGGTAGTAGAGCAGTCTAACACCGACGTTGCAGAGGGCCATCAACAATTGGTCCCGAGAATAGTTGATAGTGCTTTCGACGTTCGATATTGTTTTAACAATATAATGTCGGGTCCATAGTTCTTTTCGTGCCCACTATTGCAGATATCCTCTAGACTATTGTTCCGATGGTTTTAATGTTTTCCCACCGAAGGTTTCTCGCCCGGTCAAAGGTTATATATGTGTGTTATACCATGCCTTGTAATCTGTCTATTTGCATTGTCAAAAACATCTAGAGAAGGTGTGCATGTAGCTGTCAGGACCTATTTTGTCCTCCTCTACACCTATCGAAAGCTTTGCCCGTCCAGGTCATCCACATCGCCATTTCCAGGTAGGTTACCTGTGATTCTCTCTTCTTGGTGGTGTTTTTTACTCATTGAACCGTCTTAGGTGGAGGTTAGGTTTTCCATGTGGGGGTTAGGTTTTTTGCATAGAGTTTAGGGTTTTTTCCTTCTTACGGTTTTTCCTTGTGAATATTTTACCTCATTAAGGGCATAGCCCGTTGTTTGAGATTTCATTTCATGGGAGGTTGAGTTTGTCTTCCGTCAAGCGTTATGTATGTGCCTGTGTCTCTTGCGCGGGGTTATAGGGCATGGTGTAGATTGGGATTTCGCCATATGCACCAACCTATTCTTGGAAATTTTATGGTCTTTCAGAGGTTATGAATCCATATTCCCTACAGCCACAGTTTCCTGTGGGATTCAGGAGGGTTTTCAGTCGACTAGGGTTTCTGAGAGAGTGAAGCTTGGGTAGGTTTAGGAGGCAGCATTCTATCAGGTTTTTATGTTTTTAAATCACTCACTTAAAAGACTGTGTTTAACCTAATTTACCACCATGCATGTCGAAGAGGTGAATAGATCTGTATATTTTCTTGTTTATTACTATATCAATTGCTAGATTTAGTTAGACTAAAACATGTTGCATGACTGTTACAGTTCGATTTCCATTACAGTAACATGCCAAAGAGACAGAAGAAGAAATCCTAGGTGGCTGAAGAGGAGCGTGAGGTAGAAATAATAACCAAGGTAGAATTCATCTATGAAGACACCAAAGCCACAACTGGAGTAGAAATAGATTACAAATGGCGAGAAATTTTTAGAATGATCTCAAGCCAGAATGTCCTTGATGCTGGGTTTGAAGAAATGACAATTTATGCTAACATTGAAAAGTCAGCTTTGATGAAAGTGGCTACTAGTCCTGAATTGTTTCCGTGCTTAGAAGTAATATGTTGGATTTTTCCCAGGGAATATGTGATGAGAATGATCTTTTCAAATACTGCAAAGAAAGTCTATGCTGCATACAACTTTGCCTATGTGTCTATGACATACCATCTACCCTCACCACAGGCCTATCTAACGGAAAGTTGGTTAAAGGAGTTAGGTCTGGACTTGGTAGAGACGATAAAGAGGATGATGATCCCAGGGAATAATTTCAGAACCAGACCTTTGGGGGAATATGATACCTCAACTCTCCGTGCTCCTTACAGATTAATTGCTTTGATTCTTAACAATATTTTTGGTAGAGAAAATGGAAAAATTTTCAATATTGGTTGGATATCGGTCATGTTTTTTGTTGCTACATAAGGAACTATTTTCAATTGGCCCAGTATAGTGTCAAACAGTCTTTTAGCATGTATAAGTGCATCCTTGGGAGGAGTATCCCAGAAGAAATCTAAATTCTACATGAGTTCTATTCTAATTGATTTCATATTGTGCACTGAGGCTTTGCCTGCTTTAAAGTGCAATTGGGGGAAGGATAGAACCCCAGTATACACAACTTATAAATTGTTTTGGGCACATAAGTGTTATAGTTACTATAGGTATATTTGTGAGCATTTCATTATACCCCTATATACTCTGATTTTCCTAACATAATGTAATTGCATGTCCCAAGAATCATTTTAGGTCATACAAGAATTCGAGAGTTATTATATGACATATGATGGATTGTATGTGAGGATGTATGGGGGTTCGAGAGCTCCTTGTCTACTCCCAAAATATGCTACAGATTATGTACTCCACAAGGAGGCCGTCAGATAGTTGTACATTGATGGAGTAGGAATTTTTTTTTGAACATAAAAAGGCAGTGTACCCTCCAATACCCTTCTTCATTGGAAGCTATAAGTTTTCAAGGGTAAAGCAAGAAGTAGAGTTTGTTAAAGAATTGGAATATTTTCGCTTCAGAGAAATGAAATTTCACAGAATTGACTCTGAAAATAAAGTAGCTAATTATTGTAAAGAAGCAGGAGTTCATTTCAAGTACATTGACTTCTGGGACAAGGATGAGGAAACCTTCCACAATGCCAAAAACATAACAGCCCTTAAGAAAAGGTTCAAACAAAAGATAACAACTGTGGGTGGAAAGGGAAAGGCTATAGAAAAGGATAGGAAGCTAGAAGAGGAAGAGGCCAATAAAAGAGAAGAAGATGCTAGAATATTGGTACAAGAAGCAGATAATTGGTTGAGGATTGAAGAAGAAGAAAATAAAAGAGCCGCTGAAGAAGTAGCTAGGAATGAAGAAGAAGAAAAGAAAAGAAAAGAGGAAGTTGAGATAAAGAAGAAACAGGCAGAAAGTTAGGGCTTCAGGTTAATAGAACCCCAAAAGGAGAAGCAGCCTACAGAGCAAGCTAATGTACAAGAAGAACAAGATCCTACAGATCAAGAACAAGTATATTCCAATCTTGATACCTTGGATCTTGATGTTCCTTCTCGTAGTATTTTAGGAGAAGTTTCAATTTCTAAATTTAATTTGATTCCTTTCATGCCTACCGAAGGGGAGGAAATACCTGATTTTAATACTATATTCTATGACAAAGAAAATAAGAGAATTGCTAAGAGAACTGAGAAAAAAGTAGATACTAGATACTGGAGGAAATCCAGGGAAGATGGTGACAGACAAGACAGACGGAAAAAGTTCACAAACGAGCAAGTTGGGCCTTCCTTGTGAAATGTTTTGGGAATATTGATTAATAGTGCAATATATTATATTAATTTTTGTGCACAAGCTATAGGAAAAAAATTTGTAAAGGAAAGGTTGGGGAAGCTCAGGAGACAATGAGGGGTAGCCCAAGAGTTTTTGCTTTTTGTATAAGTATAGGAGAGTTTTAGATAGGAAGGGAAATTTTTTCAGACTATCTTGAAGATTTTATTGTATGAAGAACTAATTCATCTTATAATAAAGAGTTATACGTTTTCGGCTAGAGAAAGTTTTGTGAAGTTTCAAAGGTTTTCCATGGGTTGGTTGGATGTGAACTATTTGTTTTTCATCTTGTTTCCATGAACTGTGAGATCGTTCTAACCTATTGAATTCTTTCATGTTATGAATGTGCTCCTGTTTATTTTTGTGAAATTTCCACATTGAGTAGTGAATGTTTTAATTAACAATAAGCTATCTTGTTGTTCATCTTTCTATTGATATTCATGTGTTCAGGAATGTTAACAGCTATCTGTGATTTTCTTTATGCATGCAATACAATACATTACTCACCATTAATTACAATTTCACTCCCTAGGGATAGGTTAGTGAGTCTTAGTTAGTTTCTTTTTGTTTTGTGATTTAGAAGCGAGAGAGGTAAGAGGAGAGGTAAGAACCTTCACATCACATTGTGACCCTCCTCATTATCTCTATCACCTGCATTTAGTTAGGCACCTGCACATCATACCTAAAGATAAAAAACTAAAAAATATACACGGTGGACTGGGTCGTAACTGGTAAAACACTTTAATTGTTACTTGACCTACGGTATTCGGACCGTAAACTAGAAGGATTCCCCATCACAAATAATAACGAGCTAATTGGGAAAATTTATTGGGGAGAATCCCTACTGTTGTTACCTGCGATTTTCCAGGCCTCAACACCGTTATATGCAAACACCTCATGAAAGTCACTAGAAAGAAGCAAACATAATAATTCAATATATTCGAGGTACACTTCAGTTTGGGATTCATTACAGTACAAGGGGGAAACCTTTTTTGGTTGGTTTCACTGATTCAGATTGGGTCGGTGATCCTGATGATCAAAATTCTACTGCAGGTTATGTTTTCAGTCTCAGATCTGGACCTATCACTTGGGCTTGTAAGAAACAACAAGATCTTTCTCTTTCTTCAGCAAAAGCAGGATATCGAGTTGCAGTTAATGCCATTCAAGAATCTTGCTTTGACAGATCCTTTCATAGTTTGGATTCAAGCAGCAGCAGCCTACTCCACTTTGGTGCGACAATCAAAGTGCCATCCAGGTTGCCAAATATCCAGTTCTACATCAGTGCAACAAACACATTGAGATACACATGCACTTCATTAGAAATCTTGTTCATGATCGTGTTCTTGAAATGCTCTATTTCCTTACAGATGAATAAGTTGCTGACATATTCACCAAGTCTCTTACAGAAGTGAAGTTTTCTAAACTTCTATCTATATTAGGAGTTCATGAATGTGTCATTAAGGGGGGATAGACTCTAATGCCTCCTTCCTTCTCCTAATAGTGTCACTTTTGTAAATCCTTCAATCCTATCCCAAGTTGTTCTTAAGGGGGGATGTTAGGATATTTAGACACTTAGGAGTTAGTTAAGATCAACGTGTGTAATATATTCATTTGGTAAAGTGTGCTTATTTAGTATGCATTAGTATGCATTTGTAAATATTCTAATCCGACAGTTAGGATATGTTCTAGACATAAAGTGATCTGACGGTTCAAATTCTCTTAGACCATACCTACCACTGATATGTGGCTTAACACCTGATTGGTCCATGATCTCTATTTAAAGAGCATCGAGCATCCTTGGATAGTTGTTTGATTATGAGAGGCTCATTTGTAACTTTCTTTCTTTTGCATAATAAATTGCTCCAAGTAGCTATTTGGTTGGGGCCATGGATTGTTTCCCTCTCGAGGGTTTTAACCACGTGACAAACATTGGTGTATTGATCTGTGATATATTTGTGTGAAGTGGTTGCTCTAGGTGTTCGGTTGTTTTGGAGCACTCTGTGTACCCAAACAAAGGCAACCCATGCAACTTTACAATTTTGGAAAAGAATAAATTAGCAATGTTGGTTGCATCATTTGTCTTCTTACATGAAATAAAATGATCCATTTTGGAAAATCTATCTACCACAACATATATTAAATCATGACCTCTCTGAGTTCTAGGAAAACCTAAAACAAAATCCATGCTTATGGAATCCCAAGGCCTAGCTGGAGTAGGCAAGGTTTGATACAATCCTATGTTCTGACTTCTCCCTTTTGCATGTTGATAGCTTCTACATCTTTCAACAAATTTCCTCACATCATGCTTCATTTTTGGCCAAAAATAAAAACTACTCACCAGAGAAATTTTTTTATCTTGTTCAAAATGTCCTGATAGTCCTCCACTATGCTTTTCCTGAATCAAATTTTCCCTCATTGAACACTTAGGAATACATAATTTATTATCCTTGAATAGTAAAACTTCTTGCAACATGTAATCTAACCACTGGCTTCTATTATGGGTAGCTGGATTTTCCCAGGGAGCATATATATCCTTGAAATCTAAATCTTCCTTATACATATCAATCAAATTTTCAAAACCCAAAGTACCGACCTTAAGTTTTTATAACACCAGATTTACTCTGCTCAAAGCATCAACAACTTTGTTAGACTTACCACTTGTATGTTTGATAACAAAGGTAAATTTCTGCAAATATTCTATCCATTTAACATGTCTCTGGTTTAACTTAGGATGATTGTTTATGAACTGCAAAACATGATTGTCAAAAAACAACACAAACTCCTTAGGCATCAAATAATGTCTCCATTTCTTAAGAGCATGCACAACAACATATAATTCGTTGTCATATGAAGAATACTTATGTTTTGCTTCATTTAACTTTTCACTAAAATATGCCACTGGCCTTTGCTCTTGACTCAAAACTACTCCCACTATTGTTCCACTAGCATCTATCTCAACCTGAAACACACTGTCAAAGCTGGGAAAATCCAAGATAGGCTTCTCAATTATCTTCTTTTTCAACAACTTAAAATTCCTATCAGCTACTTAGGTACATTTGAAAGGTTGTCTACTTACCATGAAAGTATCTATCAAAGGTGCACAAATCTGACTCAAACATTTAATGAACTTTCTATAGAAACTAGCAAGTCCATGGAAAATTCTTACCTCATAAGCATTATTTGGAATTGGCCAATTTAAAATTGCTTGCACTTTATCAGAATCCATCTTCAGTCTTTCTTTTGAAACCACAAACCCCAAGTAGACCAACTCTTTCTTCAGGAAGCTACACTTCTTCAGATTTATCAACAACTTCTCCTTCTGCAAAGTCCTCAACGCCAACTTAAGGTTCCTTAAATGCTCTTTTATGTTCTAAATGAAAATTAGAATGTCATATAGATACACTATCACCAATTTTCCAGTAAATTCTTTCAAAACCTCATTCATCAACCTCATGAAGGTACTGGGGGAATTAGTAAGCCCAAATGGAATTACTAACCTTTCATACAAACCATAATTAATTTTAAAGGTTGTTTTCCATTCACCCCATTCCTTTATCCTAATATGATGATATCCACTTTTCAAATATATTTTGGAAAAATATTTTGAACCTCTTAAACAGTCCATCAGATCATCAATTCTGGGTAAAGAAAATCTATACCTGATTGTTGGCAAATTTGGGTAATAGTTGTCATTGATGTCAAAGGTGTTCAAGAATGACAAAGGAATTACGAGTGTATATGATGGAATGATAAAATCAGTGAAAGAATAAAGTAGTGATGGCATGGCATGGCATAGTTAAGGATGTGGCATGACACATATGTTGGCATCGCATGAAAGACTAAGGTAATGATGACATGGAACGTTGATGAGGTGGCATAGTTGTCTACATGAGATCTAATGAATGAGGATTATTTTTTGTATAATCTGGAAAGACAGAATGCAGATCCGCATTAGTTCTATAATGGACGGTCAGGGAGCATCCCACACTAGATTTGACGGTGAGGATCAGTTCCACAAAAGATAGGCGAAAAGGATGGAATTTCGCAAAAGATCAAGATCAGACGGTGGGTTTTAATCCCGCAACAGATCGACGGTGTGGAAAGAAAATTGTGGAAGTAATGTTTAAGTATTTTATAATCCCGCATCCTGCATCCCGCAGTGATCGAACGACTGAGATTAATCCCACAATAGATCGACGGTGAGGAATAAAAATGCGTAAAGGGAACTGCGGAATAATCATTTAAAGTTTTATGCATCCCGCATCCTGCAGCGATAGGACGAATGATTAATCCCGCAATAGATCGACGACACAGAAGAAAAATTTGGAAAGGGAATTGTGAAAGAATATTTTAAATTTTTATGCATCCTGCATCCCACAATCTGGAAAGATCGGACAACTGAAATTAGTTCCACTAAAATAGATCGACAGCGAAGAAAGAAAATTGTGGAAAGAAGATTGTGGAAAGAAGATTGCAGAAAGGAGTTTGCGGAAAGAATTTTTCAGAAATGAAAAAGTGAACACTCAACATCTCACATCCCACATCCCTCAATCTGGAGATCGACGGTCAGGAAATCACTCGACGAAGATCAACGATGGAAAATCGTTGATGACGAAATCTTAGTGCAGAAATATGATTTCAAGAAGGGAATCTGTGTGTTAGATCGATGGTCCAAAGAGAATTAGAAATAGGATCAAGGGCTCTGATTAAAACTAGAAGATGATATTGCAAAAATAATATGGATAGTGCAGAAGCACATGCAAACGATTGAAAGAGGTGCGGAAATGGTTTCCAAGCTGTGGAAATGATCTCTGAGATGAAGGATTAATGAAAGAATGCGATAGGATGTTCTGAAAGGTGTGATCTTTAGATCTGAAAGGGTGCAATAGTGAAAGGTATGTTCGTTTAGTTTGGAGAGACGCAACTATTGAAATAAGCTTAAATGTTGAGAGGTATTTAAGCAATGGCCTAAGTAAGGAGGAAGATGTCTCTGCAGCTAGTGTTGCAGCATCAGTAATAGAGACCAGTGGGAGTGATATAAATCTATGGGAAAGAAATCATGAGTAGCATATCAAGATGGCAGGGCGGTGCTAGAGTAGGAAACAGGCCTATAGGGGGTTGTTTCCTCCTTTTAGTCATAGCTGATAAAATAGGGGGTCGTAGCCTCCTTCTAATTGGCATTGGTAAATAGGGTGTCGTAGCATCCTTTCAGTAGAAGCTAATAAACCAGGGGGTCATAGCCTCCTTCCAATTATCATTGGTAAATAGGGTGTCAGAGCATCCTTTTAGTCGTAGCTGATAAACAAGGGGGTCGTAGCTTCCTTCCAATTGGTATTGGTAAAAATGGTGTAATACCATCCTTGTCTATAGCAACAGGAAAAACTATTTGTAAATAACAATTTTGCACTAATAAGACGTATTGGTGGTTTAGCCTATTGGGATTCCACGTTAAAATTGTGTTCTGTGTATTCTTGTTGTTATGTGTTTCTAATGATAAATTTAATAGGTGGTTAAATTAAGTAAACAATATTGATTCATGCCCCCCCTCCCTCTCAGTATTGACCAATAAACCAAAAATTGGTATAAGAGCGGGTTCCTTCAGCATAGTTTAACCATTGGAAGGTAGATCCTTTATATAACCACTATGGATCAGCGAGAAGGAATGGCCACTAACAGACCACTACTATTTATAGGAGAAGACTATGCATATTGGAGTGTCAGAATGAGGTGTCATCTGATGTCCCTAGGATGGAAAGTTTTGGCAGCAACTAAAACAAAACATAACATAGGAAACCAACACCCTACAGACACAATAGAACTAGGCCAATATGAAGGAAATGCTAAAGCCCTTAATGCAATATTGAGTGGCTTAACAAACAATGTGTTTACTAAGGTTATGTAATGCACTTCTATGAAACAAGCCTAGGATAATTAGTTGAAAATTATATATGAAGGATCATCTAAGGTCACAAAATCCAAACTACAGACATATAAAGGTCAATTTGAAATCCTCAAAATGTGAGAAGAAGATAATATTGGGGAATACCTTCTTTGTGTAGATGAGGTGGCTAATGCTATTAGAGGTCTTGGAGGAAAATTGAAAGAAAAGGAAGTGGTAAGAAAGATACTAAGAACATTACCAATGAGATACGACTCAAAGGTTTCCACCCTAGAGGAACGAGATGACCTTAAAATAGTGAGAGTAGATGAGCTACATGGAATTCTCACTGTGTATGATATGAGAACTGGACTAAATAAAACCTCAAAGAAAGAAGCAACGTTTAAAGTCACTTCCAAAAATCAATCAGAAAATCTAGATGATGAGGAAGCCCTCTTTGTATGTAGACTTAATAAAGGAACTGGGAAATACTAAGGTAAAATTCCTTTGAAATGTTTTAACTTTGAAAGGATTGGACATTTTTCCCATAAATGTCCCTACCCAAAAGAAGAGGTGAGTGACCATGAAGAATCATGCTGTCATAAGGGTAGAAAGAAGAAAAAGAAGAACTTATATTCCAAGGAAGAAAGTGAAGATGAGGAAATGAGTGAAGATAATGAAATCATGTTTTTAGGAACAACAAACTCAGATGAGGAATCATAAGTGGACATAGAAGCTGAATACATGGCTTTTGTAGATGAAATTGAAAGAGGTAGGAAAATAAACAAAGTTTTGAAAGAGAAATTGTCTAAATACCAATAAGAGACAAATCAGATTATTACTGATTTGAGAAACCAACTTCAAGAGGCCAAGAAGAGTGAGGAAGATCTAGTAGTTCTTCTCAGGAAGAGAATTCAAGATTCTAAAAAACTTGAGAAAGAAATTACTCAACTTAGAGAAGGAGTTGATGAAAAATCCATTAAATCAAAATTTGAGAACATCTCAAGGATTCTAGATGACATTCTGAGTATCCAAATACCATCAAGTGATAGGTCTGGTTTGGGGTTCGTTAAAGAGAAGAAGCCAGAGAGTCTTCCTGTCACCAATCAGAGAGGAAGTACAAAGAGCTATGCTGAACTATTGAAGAGTCCTGCTAAGAAGGAAAAGTGCAAAGAAGATGCTCTATCCTTTCATGACAAAGACAGAACTCATGAGGATCCCAAGAGACAAGTAATAAATAGAAATAAGAAAATATTTCTAGCTCATTGTTATTCTTGTAATAAATTTGGTCATAAAGCCTTGAAATGCAAGGCTTATGAAAAGGTTCATGAGTACAAGAAGGATGCAATTAAAAATCCGAAGGTAAGGAACCATAACTAGTTTGGAATTCTCCAAAGGTTTGATATAGAATGTTACAAATGCAATAACTTTGGACACTTGGATAGAAATTGTAAACTGAAATGTGATGCCCCAGTAGAATTTCAGAGACAGTGGAAGAAAATGGCAGTTAGGAAATAGAGAAACCAAATACCTCTCATGGATAAAAAAAAATTCATGGTTATTGTCATTACTGTCATAGGTTTGGTCACAAGGTGGTTGACTGCAGAATCAAGGGAGAAAATAAAAGGATGAAAAGGGAACATGACACCAACCCAGAGCATGATAAAGGACAAGTAAATAGTACACCTCCTAAAAAGGTGTGTATGAAAGAATTAGAAGCTTCAGAAGAAACATAACTTTTAGTCATTAATGATGTCTCTGTAGTTGATGTTGACAATAATGAGGTCATAGATAAAAATGACACTCATCATGAGGGAAAGTTACTTAGTGATGTAGAATAATACATTGATAAAGATGAAGGTGATGAAGAAGGATGTAGTGATGACTGTGGGATCCTTTTCTAGAAAGGTCTCTGATGATTTTAAAAAAGGGAAAGCCTACAAATAACATTAGAAGGGATCTTATACTCAAGGGGGGTTAAAGTTAGAAAATTCCAATTGGTATCTAAGAAAAAGTCAATTGGTATCTAATGTTGAAAGTATATGGAAATCTATCTTCTTCAAAGATGATGGTTAATCAAGGATGGTGTATAGTTGACAAAAGAGACAAAGTACTGTGACAGGGGGAGTACATGGATTTATTAGATAATATATCATTCAAAGAACAAGAAATGTTAAGATAAATGATAATACATTCATTAAATAACCAAGTTCATTTAAAGGGGATATGTGATGACAGGAGGAGTTGTTAAAAACACAATAGAAATTGAGCCCAAAATCCAACACCTTGCCTGTCTGAAATTCGACACTTCTTTGTCGCATCTTCGACACATGCACTTTTTTTGGCCATTGGTGGAATACCATCGGATAGTAGACATGTTGTCAATGTCAGTCAAAGATTCGACGCAACCATGGTGTCGCATATTTGACAATTATCTATTTCAAAGTGTCACTAAAAACTTGCAAAAAACATCGAATATCCGACACTTACCGACACTTGAAGGGTTGGCATTTCGACGGGATGAAGTTTCGGAGGCATGGAAAAGCTGTCAGTGGTTTTTTGGAAAGCGTCGATTATTCAATGGGAAAATGTCAGTTGACCATCGACTGAAGCTGTCATAGATTCAACAAAAGCATCGGAATGACGTCGAAAAAACAATTCCTGGTGGTAGAATTAACAAAAAAAAAATTGACAGATTTCCATTCAGGAAGCGGTGTAGTGTAGTTCAACATATCACACCCATATATATGGACAAATATAAATAGTACATAAAGGTTTAGGAAAACATTTGAAATGTCTAGTTAGAGAAAATATGAAGCAGTGGGATCAAGTTTTGGTGCATACAGAGTCTGTATACAATAGTTGTATAAATAGGTCAACAAAATGTTCATCATTGAATTTTATGCATCAAAATAATCTAAGAAGTGTTTTAGATATGATATATTTTCACTCAACATGTCCAAATGAGTGATGATATAGAATCATTTTGTCAAACATATAAATAAAATGCATGCTCAAGTCCAAGTCAACCGAAGGACTAAAATGTAAAATATAAGTAGTTTGTGGATGCCCAATGGAGATATAAATCACTTGAGAAGAACTCAGGACATTATAAAGGATATAAAAACAATTTAGTTGTCAATTAAAGATAAGGGAGAAAGAGAAGTGTTGTTATTTACAAAGAACTTCATAAATGCAATAAAGGATACTAAGGAGTGTTATGAAATGGTGCAAATAAGAGTCTTAGATGGCATAAAGTCCAATAATGTTGAAAAATGTGA
Organism: Pseudotsuga menziesii; assembly: GCA_001517045.1. Taxonomy (NCBI): domain Eukaryota; kingdom Viridiplantae; phylum Streptophyta; class Pinopsida; order Pinales; family Pinaceae; genus Pseudotsuga; species Pseudotsuga menziesii. The sequence continues at coordinate 70,164 of LPNX011074687.1, forward strand.
CACTAAGAAGGAAGTATTAGTATAATTGAGTTGAATTCTAGAAGGATATGTTGATATTACACATGAGATTCCAAGCAGTTTTCCTCCAAAGAGGAAGATTGGGAACAAGATAGACATAATTAATTCATCCATGTATGCACATGCTTTAGTAATTACTCTTCTTAATATTACACCATTTATCCTTCAAATTAAATGGCATACACAACTTGTTAAGTATCTCTTTCCCATGTTCCAATATCCATTTCCATGAAATTACATTGGTTTGTCTCATTGGAAATATCTGCATACTTTTCTTTGTGAAGAAAAACCTCCCTCAAAATGAGCCAGTTGGATTCTATAGCATATTACTGAGTTTTTTGGTAAGCTGGAAGGGATTTTTTGTAATAACGTACATGGAAATAAAAAGTTTCACCTAGAATGGTAGATGCATATAATTTTAAATATGCATCATGCATGGAAATCACACATTTCAATAGTACAATGATCCTCTTTTGTACATTTGAAACAAATTTTTTTACATGAACAAATTGATGTAAATCACTTTTCAATGTTTCAATAGGATATTTCAATCACCTTTCAATGTTTCAGTAGGATATTTCTCTAGTGTAAAAATACAAGTTTTTTGATACTATGAATAACAACATAATTACAGCAAGCATTAAAAGGACAAAAATGATAAATTCATTTTCTCTAAGAAAGAAGGATTGAATTTAATTTCCACTGAGTAAGACCAAATATTTTGTGTAGAAATAAATTCCTAAAAGGCAGGTCCCTTAAAATATGAAGACATCCACATGAATCATGATAATCTATGGAGATACCCATCAAAATTTTATCACACAGATACAATGAACCAAACTTATGCAAAAAAACCTATTCATGTTATTGTCTACGACATATGGGAAATCTATATCGGAATTATAGGTTTTCCTTATTGGTTTTGAAATAATGATTGCTAGGAAGTGGCCCCAATATCATGATAATATAGAGAATTAATTACACCGACAGACACAATATAAATGGTAAAATTCATGAATATAGTATCCCCAATATGTCGAGGTGATCAAGATATGGTTGATCAAAACAAAGATACTAAGAGATTTGCTTTTTGTGTGAAACCTTTCGATCATTCTTGAGGGAATTTCATGTCATTTCATGAGGGTTCAACTATATATATTTCATACTACAAATATAGCATATCAATTTATCAAATGAGCATTATTGAACATTCGTTGATTGCTTGAGCATACAAGCATCAGATGTGCCACACCCCTGTCATTTATATTCTTTTATCATGCACAGACCTAGAAAACACCACTAACTTATACAAGAAATTTTCAAAAGATCAAAGGTATGAAAAATTTACCGATGGACTAGCTAGCAAAGAAGTTCCAGAATCTGCAATAGAAACACAACCTCCAGTACAGAAACCTGCAACTAAATTTTTATAAAATGCCATCAATATTTTCATAAGATTCCTTAAGAAGCAATCATGTGCCCAATTGAATAAAATGGACTGTGTGCTGACCTGTTGATTGATCATCAATGAGGAAGTCTCTAATGTCAAACTGAAGGAAATAACAAAATTGATTTATTAGAGTATATTAATCCCATGACATACCTACTAGTAACTATGACTCATACAAAGAACATGGTATGCATGTGTTTATCCTTAAATATAGTCAATCTTAAACCTAGAAAAATGACATGATTCTATTACATACCTTCCAGTAACCCTTTCGAGTAACATGAGAATATTGATGTTTACCCTTGAAGTGATTAGGATCAACACCACCAAAAGTCATGGATGCAAATGGGATTTCTTCCATAAAAACATTTTTTCCTTGGGAAAGAACCTCGAAACTGTTTCCAACAAATGTGAAATTGTTTCCTTTAGTGAAAATATGTCATACCAAATCTAGTGATCTATCATTGTAAATCAGTGAAAATGACTGATACTCTTTTTCAGGTCGTGGATACCTATGGAAGATTGCCTGAAAACAACAAAAATAAACTATTTTTATAACTTAATCATTCAAACAATGCCTTCCAGAAATAAAGTATCAAATAGATCTTTATTTTTTCAAGCAGATATCAATACTTTGTTACCATAATTATCAATGCAGTTATTCTTCTTTTGTATTCCAGAGTTGAGATGTTTTCTGTAAGTGACCACTTTAAACTCGGTGATAAATTGGAAGCAATAAAGAAATATATAAATGCCTAATAAAATATTTGCACAAAGAAGACTTCGTAACAAATTAGCAATTATGAGTAATAAAGTGCATAGTGATGTTGGGGGGAAAAGTTACAATGGAAACTGAAAATACCAATGTGTACCATGCCCAACTCACAACCTACAAGGATAAGCACAAACATAAACATAGGTTTTCCATTGCAAAATCAAACATGAAAGTTGAACAAGATATGAGATTAAGAAACAAATTACAAAACTACTGTAGAAAGATAAACTTGGGCAGATAACAATATACTCATATGGAATAATAGGGAAACAACGCTTCAGATTCCATTTTCCTCACAAGTCTATCTATCTTTTTCTGTCTTTTGACCTTTCATATTCCCATCAAAATCAAGTGCCTATCATATTTTTTGTAATGAAATTACTACATTTAATTTTGTTGTCCTAGCTATATGGAATTGGTAAAGTATTACCAAGGGGCCAGTTATCATGATAAATCAAACTATTTAAGGTAATTGTTTAGATCAGATAGAACAAAGTTCGCCTCAATGTATGGTAATCATCATCATCAACTAAATTTATGTGTGTGCACATGCATAAATACCCAATACATAGCTCAATCAAACAAAAGAAAATGTAATTATACCTTGATTTGTGGATCTTCACACTGTCTTCTTATGCTTTAACTTTCAAAACATCATTCAACATACTTCATATTTTGTCATGTTGCAATAGTTTCATGTTAGGAGCCATCAAATAAATTTATGTTTGTTTATGAAAATAACAAAACCAATCTAAATAAATACAATTCTATTACAATGTAAATTACAATACTATTCAACTATTCAAGTAAATTAATTGTTAAGAATAGATCACTTGATAAAACATGGATAACCAAAAATACTATGTATATAAGACCATCGATCTAATCAAAATGCCATTTCTTGCCTCTTAACTATGGAAATGTTTGTCAACGCTATCTGTAACAAGTTCCAATGGAAGAGTCAAATAGCAATAGTGAAAATTATACACTAAAATTATAGAAATAGATGTTTTTTAATGTATTCTTCCTTACCATTCATTAAGCTGCTCTCTGTTTCGAGAATAATTCAGTATTCTCTACTAAACAAGATCAACCACATGAAGGTGGAAACTCTTATGGCCCCTCCCTCCCCTCACATCACTCTCAACTCCCCAAACCCAATGCATCTACTTGCAAATAACAATTTATTTCACTATTTCGCAATCCAAATAACAATGCATCTACAATGCAAATAACAATGCATCTACTGCAAATTATTTCACTCAATAGTTGAAAGATGCCTTCATTAAATCATTCTTTAAATCATTCATTAAACCATTCAATCATTCAGCAGCTGAAAAAACCATTCATTAAACCAGTCATTTAGTCAATGACAGTAAAAAAAAATCAGTAAACCATTCATTAAAGCATTCATTCAAACATTCATTCATGAAACAGAGGAAAAAACCATGAAATGTTTTTTTTTATAAAAAGAAATACTCAAAATTTGTTTAGTCACTTCCTTTTTACTTTTATTCTCTTTAAATATTTAGTTAGAGTCACATCTTCCATAATCTGATCATCTGTATCCCTACTAGTCTGCTCACAAGGTTGAACTTCAGGCGAGGGGGGATGAATTTCTGCAATAATGTCAAAATCTTTCATTAATATACTTATATTTTTATATATACAAGTAATTAATTTAAAAAAAATTACGAATGTGTGTTTTTACCTGCCATGGGCACATGAACATGTTCAACATTATCTTGTACATGCCCAACCTATTCCGTGTTATCTGCATCTACATGCTCTGTAGTTTAATTGTGTAGAATTAGAATTAATGTTCATCATCTGCAATGGTCTATAAAAAACAGTAGCACATTAATAAATTCATTACGAGGATGAGAAGCATGATCTTAGTTTGGTTGGTCATGTACATCCTCGACATGAACAGATGATTACTTTCCTACATAAAAAGGAATAAATAATTTATGTTAATTTATTTATAAGGAATAAATTGCATGAGAATTAATAAATTATCATTAATATATACAGTTTTTACATACCTGGGCACCAGATGGATCAAAAGAAGATCGTGCAGTATGCCCAGACAAGCTTATCTGGTGTTCAATAATGGAATCAAATCCTTGTTTGAAGCCAAGCTTCATGTAATCCGCACTGGGAAATTCTTTGAATCGGTCGGCCTTCATATTTGCACGATGTCATTAATTTTACATTTTTTCCCAAAACAAAACAAAAATAATAATTTGTATGATATTTGGATGCGGATTCGGGTTTTGCGATATCTACATATTGGGCCACCAAGTGGGAGTAACCACCAGGCCCAAGCCTGTGTTGGCCAATTTTTTCAATTCTTTCCTTAGTGGCCTTAGATGTGTTTGAGAGCCTAATTAAGTTTTTAAATACATTACTCAATGTACCAAAATTGATATAAAAACTAGTAATATAAGGATTACCACTACATTTTGGAATGTATTGCATACCTCCCTGTTTCGGCTGGTGGTATCTTTCCTGATTTTCTCAGGTCCTTCTCTTTTCCACTTCCACCACAGATTTACACTCCATAGATGGAATCATTGGAGGAATATCATACCTAGGGTTATTTTCTAGGTGAACCCTATACTAGTCTTGGACAATCTTCAGATGTTTTCCAGCCTTCTGTAGGACCTTTGATGTATCGAAGGTATCTTTTCCAAACAGACTAACCAAGTGATTAGTCATATCATCCTTTAAATCTTTTTGCTGCTTATTCCACTTCGTGCGGATGGTGGGCCCGAATATATCCAAGTCCAAATCATTCATATGTTTATAAAATATATCATTTCCTACAAAACATTAATGCCATCATTAGTCGACATTAAAAAATATTATCGGTATATTAGACACAAATTATAAAAAATAAATTGAATAATCTATAATGACCTATAATCCTCTCTATATTTATTGGAACTAGTTCTTCATTCACCAAAAATGTACACACTATTGAACCAATGATAGTGACACAAGAAGATCCAGGAAATGCTTCCACATCTCTATCTAACCCTGCATCCACCCCTTCTTCTGTATCATCTGTTGTGGGTGGGGCAGCATCAGCTGCACCCTCTGTTGCCCTCAGGGGTGTCGTAGAGTGTGTTTCCAACTATTCAGTGGACAATATGGGAGTAGTATGTGGTGTACGTGGAGTGGTTTGGTCACTGGGACCAACATTTCCTTGACCACCACTAATAATCTCCATAGCGCACTGTAAATTCAAACCATTGTATCATAAGTTCAATAGCATATAAAATCAAATATTATAAAGTTTTTATAAATGAATTTACATTATTATTCAAGAACTTACATCCAATTTTTTACGTTACTGTAACAACAATTGAATCCTTTTTTCGACCCCTTATGTTTGTGGAACTGCAAATGTCAGAAGAATCAGTTCCTCATTTTGTTTTTCCCTGGTCTTTTGTAGCACCCTAAACGGGTCTGCAGACTCTCTAATTTCACTATCTCTCATCAAATAGGAGTCCTCATTCTGTAAAGAGTTTTGAGACGCCATTTCATAAACTAAATCCCCTGTTTGCAATTGAAATATAAAAAAATTGCTTAGTCTTTGAAGCAATAGTGTGCGCAAATAATTATATTAACAAAAATTGTCTATCATGATAGAGTCATAGTATTACATCTAGGATTACCTGACGCCTAGACGAGGGTGTGGTATGATCAACAAATGGGGACTTACCTTGATTAGCCACCTGTAAAAAAACTAGAGAACATTGTCACAATGAACGCAATATGTAAAAGCTAACAAATATAGAACAAAAATAAACACTATGCTACATGTTTTATATCTGTACATTTTTGAATTTTTTAGAATGTGGAACTACATTTAGATTTACTGGTTTCCTCAAGGCTCCAGTCGTCTGATCAACAGCTGGGAACTTTCCCCGATTAATCTGCAAAAAAGGTAAACAACATTACCGTCATGAATGCAAACATAAAAACGAAAGAATACATAACAAAATAAACATTATGCGTCACGATATACATGTTTACGATTTTAAAGTATTTGAAATGTAGAAGTACATTCATGTTTGGTTGTTGCCTTGATGTTGTAGTCAGCTGATCGATAGCCAGTTGGCTTCCCTGCTCAACACTCTTCATGAAAAATAGATAATATTATATAAACGAACCTAATATACTAATGAAAATACATAACAACATATTTGTATGTCCATCCTAAATTTATTACATTGGCAATATTGATGTATACCTACTGCCTTGACTTAGATCGACAAACATCTACAGAGATGGAGGTGCTCCTGAGAGAATCCTGCATCAAAAACATACCAAATGTTACCTAAGGAAACATGAAAAGTAGAAAATTACAATTATATGCTAACAAAAAATCCTATAGATGTTAAAATAATTAATAAAAGGTTGGTTAAATTGTTTGTTGTACCACAACCATACTAACCATGTTTGTATCTACATGATTCAAATTGTAATTAATAAGCAGTTCTTCACTAGTAGATATTTATTTAGTTGCACATACAAAGACACAGTTTCTTTCATGCGACTCGAATATGTAGTTGGGTTGCTTTAGTGTAGACCCCAGTTGTGTACTGTTTATAAACCTCGCAATATTATCAGTTTTTTTTGGCCTTTCGTCCATGTACAATGTTGCTCCTTTATTTTGAGATTTGTCTTTTAGTTGTATATAATTCCCTGACAACCCATATCTACACATACTTCGTGTATATTGGACCAAGCGCATCCAATCACTGTAGTTGTAATAGGGTGCAACATACTCCATCAATTATGTACATCTACTGTATCCAACCTTTATGTCTTCCATGCAACCCCAATCCATGCAATGACGACGGTGCAATTCTATATATCCTCTCATTCACACAAAAATTAGTGTTTACTTGAGGAATATCCCTATGCAACCATTGTTTCGCTAGGTGTTGGTACCTTAAGGGCACGTCGATGTCTCCCACTATCTCATCATCATAGGAACATGACCCCCCTCATTTGAGAAAAAAATTCATGCGTTTGTTGAATTTTCTTCTGATCTTCTGACATCTAGTTGATCTAGCACTTGTAGACCTACTGGATGTCTCACTTTCCTCTAGCCTTCCCAAACTCCTTTCACTGGAGGAAGACAGGTCTGATAAATACCTTTTTGGTTCTACTTGCACCATGGAAAAAAAATTTGGCATAATCATAGCAAAATACCAGCAAAAAATCTTGGAAAGACTTATAAGCAAAAAACTTGTTAAAGAAAAAGCTTGTCAATAATGAGTTTGGTTAATAGTTGCGAGCATTTGGTAGCCCTAAAAATTATAATGTATGCCCCTCTTTTAGTTACATACAAGTCTCCATTCTCACTTATTGCTTTCATTGCCTTTTCCTAACATGAATTGGGCAGGCTTCATAAGATTCATATGTATGCTTGTTCCCATTGGAATTTGGCCTTTCAACGTTGTCAAGCTTGAGATGATCTGTTATGCATATGCAGCAAATATAACACTGCAATTTATGCCAATATATGTCTATGCAGGGCCTAGAGGTTCTCCTTTAATGAACTATCTCCTTCAAAGAACATATCTTCGCATTCATCTTATACATTTACTTCGGATAGAAGTGATACGGAGTTGGTATGTTGGTCACTTCCATCAAAAAGCATCTTTGACATGAGTTCCTTTTTCAAGGAATCTTGGTTAATCTCCTCTTCCAAACTTCTAGGTCACTTTTCCACTCTACATTGGCCCGATTATTCATTTTCTTGGCCACTCCTCTCTCCTTACTCTACACTCGTTGTTGTTGTAACCCTTACTTTTGATGGTCGTAAGTGGTTTTTAGTTTTCCCATGAATGAAGTTGTGATGTTGTAGATGATTACCCATTTTACCTAAAATGTTTTATGATCTTTTCCATCGTTGCTAGGGTGCACATACCTGTTGTTTATGGCTTCTTAAGCTTGAAAGCTCAAGGGCCTCAAAGTGCCCAGATCTCATCCAGGACCTTTTAAGAGTCATAATAACAACTATTGTTATAGGATGTTATTCTCCAAATGATACACAAAAACCATACTTATCGATTAATATTTGTGTAGGGATGTTTTTCTGATCTCTCCCATAATTTATCATACTAATGGGATTGTGACTATCAAGTCAATGCTTTATTTGCATAGTGGAAATCCTACAATAGTACACTAGAAATTCTAAAAAAATCTAATGTATGCCCTAAAAATTATTATGTGTGCCCCTTTTTTAGTTACATACAAGTCTCCATTCTCACTTATTGCTTGCATTTCCTTTTCCTAACATGTATTGGATAGGCTCACAAAATATCATGTTATACATGGGAACTATGATATGCTCACAAATATTTATATAATGTATTATAAATGTGCGTTCCTAAAGGATTTGGAAATATACATGGATGGGCACTATGCTTGGTCACCAATGCTTTCACGTCTCTGGAAATATGTTTGAAACATACATCACATATAGCAAGTATGATGACATGTAGAATGTTGGAGCGATTATGGTGGTTGTGTATTTGGATTTGTAGGTGTTCTTATTACTGGCCTAACCCCTTTTCAACAATAATATTTGCAGATTTAATCAAGTGTGTTTCTATATACAATATAGAAACATATATAAAATATATAGAATAATTCTTGATCGATAAAAAGATTACAATGAGCCTCGTGACTCAGACTCAAACTCGGTCGAGTCAACCGATTTGACCCCCAACCGAGCTGAATTGGCCTTTCAAATGATTCAAGTGACAAGTTTGGTACCGAACCAAGCAAGTCAGGGTATGACTTGACTGGATCGGTAACAAAATGGTCAATTCATCCCAATCTGTACTAACTTGACTAAGTGAATGTGGGATTGCACAGGTCACACACATGACACTTAAATTCAAAAAAAAAACTAACCTAGAAATATAAACATCGAGACTCTAAACCTACTTCATTGTCGAGTCAATTAGCTTTGTAGGATTCGTATACATCATAGCACTATTTGGAGTAAAACACAACTTGCTTTGTAGGCCCTAGATGCCACCCAAGTGCAAAATTTTCAATCTATAAAGCAGCCTCCAAATACAAAAACATTAGTCACAAAATAGGGCATGAACCATGTGAACAACCTTCCAAGTGGACCAGCTCAATGAGTAACCTCCAAGCATGTAATATCTCTCATGAAATGATGTATAAAATAATGTAAGCATGCTTCAAATGATGACTTTATCCTTTCGTATGGATGAACACTACCCTTATGCATGTTTCTCCAAGGGTGAATTTTCCTCAAATAATGAGAGAAGGCCTTCTTTTAACAATAAACCAATACACCAAGGTGAATTGGACCTCTTTAGGGATTCCATTTTATGCATAGGGGCCCTTAATGCAGAACAAACTTGGTATTTTAGGGCCAACTGGGGTTGTTACTTCTCTTGTGCATAGGTCCAGAGATTTTTAGGGTTGTTTTGTGACCTACAGTTTTGCAAGGAAAGCCACCAAAGATTGTTATTTACTACCGATCTCCTTCAAGAGACTGCCGAGAATCACCTAAAGCACAATCCAACTTGGTTTATGGGGTCTAAAATTAAATGATATTTTTTTTATTTAGTTTTTTTTTACCCCCTTTTGTGGAGAAAAAGCACCCAGAATTCATGATACTACTATAAATTGTTGATTAGGAGGTTGGAACAGCCCTTATTTATGCCCATAATGAAGGCTTGAGGCTGTTGGAGTGCCCAGGCCTACTCTTTATGTCCATATCTAAGCCCATAAATGTTTGTTAATGTCATTTCAACCCTCAAATTCAACCCAACATTTCTCAAAGCCTGTTTTTTCCATTGTTCATCACTTTTCATAGGGCTATTCATGCCCAAAACTGCCTTTTAACCCTCCAATTTGGCCCAGATTTAGAGGTAGGCCTATTTGGTGATGGATAAGTGCATAAGGGTTCCCAAGATGCTGAAATAGGGTTGCTTCATACCCTTTTTTACTGTCAAATAGGTTTGTTTGTGCCCAAAATTCATGTGGATGCTGCTATAAGGCACATGAATGAGATTTTAGATTTGCTTTCACCCACAGATTTCTCATTTTCACAGCTAGAATTGCAAAGACCGCCTCCTATTGCCATTGATCATCATCTTTTAGGGCTGCAATGTGCCTAGATCTGAAAGTTGTCCTAATTATAGCTTATTTGAGATGCTTTACTGTTTGTTGTGACCTTCAGAATGCTCCCAAAGTGCTCAGATTTGTCCCTTTGATGCTCATACTTGATTCTAGAGCTGTTTATTCCCATAGGACTTCCCAACGTTGCTCCTAGTGTGCTCATAACTGAAAATGAAAGGGCTCACTGCTGTTACACTCCATAAACTGTCCAAATTTCAAAACCAACTCAGAACTGCCTAGATTTGATTTCAAGATTACAATCATGACAACTTCACCCCTAGAGAGTGTGATTAGAATCATCGGTGGACACCCATAAAAAATGGAGGGTAACACTAAGGACCTTTTTCTGATTTTGTGCTATTTTTAATGTGTTTTTTACATGTTTGCAAATTTGTAACTATACACATTTTTTTTTATTTGAATGCCAATATTTTGTACCCGTTGGTATGTTTTGAAATATCTTAAACCTTGTATTTTGTAGTTTGCAGCAGGAGTTTGTGGTACGTATTTTATTCATTGTGGTCAAGGCATGAAGCTTTTGGTTGATTAAGGATTTTAATTATTCAAAACAAGCTCATTTATGAAAGTGACATTTGATTCCCCAGCAAAGATATATCTTTTAATAATGTTGGGTTTAGCCATCTCATACCTAGTGTTTCCATGCTCTTGGGGGATTTGGAGTGGGTGTGAAACATTCCTAAATGTATAGGTATGGCGGTGGGTACATGAAAATGTTTAGGGAGATTTTGCAGTTGGTTTGACCTGTTCTGAGTTGGCATTTCATGGTTTAGGTAGCTCTTTCAATCATCCAGCATGTCATCTCTGTATATAGTTTCCCTGTCATTGCAATGAGTCTTCCCAATGTTTAACAGTTGCCCTGTGACTTCCATTACATGATTGCCATCTATAAACTACTATTGTGGTTTCATCATTGCTCCCATTCAAGAACAAAAAAGTAGACATGAGTTCTCTCCCTACATTAATTCCATGTGCACATAATGACTAGCTTTGGTACTTCCTAAATTTTTAGTATTCCTTTTGACAACAAAAGTGAAACATGAAACAATATCCTTACTATCAGGATATTTCACAGCTGATGGATTTGATCGAACTGTATAAGTACTTTATTCCCAAAGTAAATATTTTGAGACCTACGAATGAAGGGGAGCGAGATGAATGGTTGAAGGACTCCAATGGAGGATGAATTGATGCCTTGTTTTTCCTACCCAAAGGTCCTTTTATAATGAAGATTATCCTTAACTTATAATTGATTTGTAGTCTTCTACTTTTCACAAAGGCTCTTAAATGAACTATATCATGCCTTCCTCATTGATTTGATGAAGCCAAGGGGATGGAAAAAAGGAAAGGAAAAATCAAACATCACTCACACCAGGGAATAATTCTAAAGCTAACCAACTGTCTAAACCACAAAGGTCATCTTATCATGTTAATTGTAAAAGGGGCAAAAAAAAACAAACACGGTGAAAATTGACATAAAATGTTCAAATAAAAAATGGAGGACATCAAAATACCTAGTACTTTGTTCAAGACCCAAAGCATAAACCATAAGATTCATGATTTTCCATTAATGGACAAGTATTACCTAACCCAATTTCCAGTGAACTAAGCACCTCATCGTCAATTAATGATATTGGGCCAAGTTTATTATAAATTCCAAGAAGCAATCGATAGAACAACCAAACATCCACTCTACAGGATCGCCAAGAACTAACATCATTCAAGTGAAGGATGTATGCATACTGTTGCATACATTATATCTCTACTCATTTGATTTCCTACAAAGTGTTGTAGCTTTCTTAGTGCTCCTCTCTGTTTATCATTTACGTTCAACTTCACGGTGAAATCAACAAGTCCAGGCAAATCTTCTAGTACATCACCTTTACAGTAATGGACATATAATGATGTTGAGTTCTTGGAGATCCTACAGAGTGGATGTTTTAACCTCTTTAGTGCTAATCTGTAGTGCATAACCCAGCACTTCAGAGGCATATTTCCCAGTGGTAACCTACAACAATCATATATATATATATATATATATATATATATAATCCATGGTGGTGAAGAGCCAACATTTCCAGATGTGCTACTTGGCACATTCAGGAATGAAAAGAATGTTTTAAATACATTTATATGAGTCTGTAATATTTGCTGATTTATTCCTTTTAGCTTGTCATGATGATGCTTGTTTTCCCGTATTAATTTTCAATTCTAAAGCAACACTAACTTTTTTTCCCATACTAATTTTCAACCCTAAGGAAACCCTAAGGCAATCCCATAGTAGAAAGAACCAAAAAATACTATTATGCGCAAATCAAAAGGCTCTTAAATTAACTATATCATGCCTTGCTCAATGATTTGATGAAACCAAGGGGATGGAAAAAGGGCAGGAAACATCAAAGATCACTCACACCAGGGAATAATTCTAAAGCTAACTAACTATCTAAACCACAAAGGCCATCTTATCGTGTATTTGGGATGATTTATTTGTCTTGTCTCCTTACCCTTGTAACAAGGTCCAGGGAGTAGCTTCTTTTAAGACTAACAAGAACAATGAGATAATTGGTTTCATTGTTTAAATGTAATGTTGTATTTTGAATGAAACATAGAGTAAAGCTTATATCATTTTGTGCATTATTGTTTGATTGATATAGTGTATCTTATCTGTGAATGGTTTACCAATATGTCCATACCAACATGACTAATTAGGTCTCTTACAGTTTCCTTTACCCATGAAATGGTTGTTTCAATATTGTTTTACCAATGGCATGCCCAAATAAACCAAGAAATACTTTTTATGCATAAATATGTCCTCCAATATAACCTATATCTTCCCTTTAGATCTTGTTACACCTTATGATTATGAGGAAAAGAGCCCAAAACTTCATATTTCTACTCTTGTCTAGATTCACACCCATAAATTCTTAAAGGCATGTTCTATGTTGCAGGAGGACATGGGCAGTCCTTAATTGTGCCCAAAACTGAAAAATGAAGACTTATAGGGCCTAGATTTAGGAGAAGGGGACATTTACATCCCTTTTCACCAACAAATATTGCCCAATATGTCTCTATTCTACCCAGGCCAACTCATAATTGTCAACTAAACACTTGATGCAAATAGGGGGATAACACATATCAAAAGAAGAGATCAAAGCAGTGATAAAGTCCTTTCAGAACTCAAAAAATCCATTTCCTAATGGTTGCACAGTAAAAATTATTTGGGTTTTAACTTTTTATATGATTTAGTGAAGGAATACAAGTTGAGAGCGATGAAAGAATTCTAGAATTTCTAGTTATGCAGATCCATGATGCGATTAGGGTGGTTCATGAGGGTTCACACTCAATAAAATGAAACAAAATATCAACTGTGGTTCTCAAGCTAGATTTGTCTAAAGGATATGGTAAGGTTATTTGGCAATATATGAGGTTAATGCTAATCTAATTGGGATGAATCTGAAGTTAGTATATTGGATAACAGGATGTTTGTCTTCATTTTTTTTTTGCACTCCTTATAACTGGGTCATCCTCCTTATAATGGGAGTTAATACATGCCTTCCTTATGTCAAGTTTTCTTCTCTTCTTATTGGTCACTAATGACAAGAATGAGAGGAACATTTGTGGAACAGTCCCTTTGTTGTGAAGATGAAAAAGGTCTTGAACCCATAATTGAAACCTAGCCCATTCATTTGTCTAGATTGAAGTGGTCTTTTTTTAACACTAAGATTATATAAGATGCATTTATTAAAATAAAATAAAGAAAAAAAAATAGGAAAAAAAAAACATGACTTCTTAATCTCCACTTATAAATTCAGGTTTAGGCCCAAAAGGTAGATATGGAAATGAGCCATATGATGCAGCTTATGCACTATTGAGGTCATCCACTGTGCACTCTGAATAGGAATACCCCTGCAACTAACTTCCCCACCCGCTCAGCTTAATCCTGATCAAATAGGGACACTCTCATTGTTGGTCTAGGAAGGAAATGCATGAGAATCAAGAACATAAACAAAAATGGCATGCTCCCTTTCCTGATGTTGAATTGTTACCTGCTACTGACAAGATACATGTTTTTTGTTAATTTTATAAGGGTTTTTATGAAATTATGGGCTTAAGGATGAAGGCACTCTTTCAGTTCATACCATCATTTGTAGTTGGCAGTCCAATAATAAACCACAATTAGTCCTTGTTTCATGTTATTGGCACCAAATGATTAGAAGGGATAACTTGGTAAGGAATATGAGCATTGGATATTCATGAAGAAAAAGTCCTATTTTACACATATCACATAATTTTGTCCTGGGGTTGGCACTGATAAATGAAGAGATATTCATACATGTTGAGGCATCTTGGTGGATTTTTCACTTCCATAGAAAGCATGAGGCAACATTTTTTTAAAATCTAGGTGACCTGTGCATAGTTTGGGACTATTCTAAGTTTCAATCAATGGTACAACCCAAATTTTGAGAAGTTCTGTCAATGAGAAGAACAACAATGGGAATCCTAATTGGTGTAAGAAGCAAATTGAGGCTATTTCCAAGCACATTTGGGCATGGTTAATGATTTTTATGTGTAGTTAATCCAATTATTTTCCTTATTTGACCTTCATAGAGCAGTGACAAACTATTCTAAGGAAACCTCAACCATAAATTAACAATAAGTATACCTAAATCCTCAATTCTGGGTAATCCTGGGTTAAATTCAGACCTAAAAAAGCATTTTGGGAATTTTAAATGTAAGAGGGGAAAAAAAAATCAGACACGGTGAAAATTGACATAAAATGTTCAAATAAAAAATGGAGGACATCAAAATACATCAATTATCAAGCATACAATATGACATAAATTAGAGGAAAGAAAGGAACAAATTGAATACTGGAAGGAACTACCCAAAAATAACACATGACTCCAAGAAGCCAACATATCAAGTAATTATTTAATGAGGAACCTAAATAATTGGAACCTATAGAAAAAGCAAGCATCCACTCTATAGGATCTCCAAGAACTAACATCCACTCTACTAATCAACCGGCTGAAGAAGGCTTGAAAAGAGTTCAAATCTAAAATATTAGGCCTTATCAACCTCAAAAGATTGAAGAGATCTTTAAAATTGTTCTGAAAAAGGGTGCATGACAATAACACTCGTCTCATCCTATGTATTTGGGAAAGAACATGGAGTATGTTGGTGTCCTTATTGCGTGGGAAATGCCCTTCATCTAAAACCAGCAGTCTTGGTCCCTAACGTAGAATTTGTTGGCAAGATTCACCCAATGGTTCAAATTAAACACTTCATATTGTAAGGGTTTATTAAACATGATAAGATGAAAAACACTAGGGAATTGATTCAACATATGTTGTCACTACAATTTGGGAATTACTGGGTGAGGTTCGAGTTGCTTTCTAATATAAGGTTTCTATAATAAAACACCTTAAATAAGAAATCCATAACATTTGGCAGAATTTTGGCAAACCCCTATTGTCGCTACAATTTGGAAAATATTGGGTTAGGTTCAAGTTTCTTTATAACCTAGGGCTTTTATAGTTATCTTGAATGATCTAGGGGTTAGGTTCGGGTTTCTTTCTTATAACAAAATAGGGGTCGAAAATCTTGCTCGGGGCAGCAACCTATTTTAATCCTTCTCCACTGGGCCAAGCATACATGGGAGCAGAAAAACTCTATCTATCGTGGCTATGGGGGAACTCGAATCCTTCTCTAAACCTCCCTTAAGCATCTCATTTCGTTGGGGTCAGCTTAATAGCTTATTTGGGAACCAGTTGCTGAGATAACTCAAATAAAAACAACCAAACCAGTTTGAATACGAACCAAAATGTGGTGGGTTCGTCCACTAATTGTAACGCTTAGACTGGCTAGACTTCAAAATCCATATCATCCAATATGGGTCAAATGCGGGTCAAATGAAATTGTCAAATTCAACTCTATTTTTACCCCTATTAACTCTATTTTCTTGGGTCCTGATCAATGAGGGTAACCTGCTCTAATAGACTCTGCCTTTCCTCTATTGGCTAAGAAACCCTGGATATTTGCAAAACTATCTTAAATTTTTTAAAATAGACATGAATTAGGGCACGGTACTCACAATTTTGGGATGCATTGTCTCGACTGACAATTGGCCTCCTTGTCCGCTACAAAAACACAATCCACTCTCCTTAGTCTTCATGGGTCCAAATCATTGCTCCCACTGTCCAAATTGTTGCTCTCACTGATATTATTCTTCATCCAAGTTGCTCAGAACATCACTGATCACTGAACGACAAGCACCCGATGAGATGCATAGAGGAAGAAGATTTCTCGAGAAGCTGAAATGAAAATAGCACGACATGTAGTTTTTTTTATTGTTTTATGTTTTTGTTTTTTTATTTATATATATGTATTTAAAATAATTGTTTTATAATTATTTATATATATTGTTTTATGTTTTATTTTATTTATTTATTTATGCTTTATTATATATATATATATACTATGTTTTATTTTTTTTTAGATACAAAGAGGGGGAGTGTATTTGTGTGAGTCTTTATGTGTGTAGTGAATCTATGATGATAAGGATGAGGATGTCGCTGATGATGATGATGTCGATTATGATCATGATGTTATCCATGATGCCGATCATTATGATGATGATGATGATGATGATGATGAATATGAGGATGCTGATGATGAGGATGAAGATGATGATGATGATGAAGATGAAAATGATGATGATGAAGATGACGACAATAATGATGATGAAGATGATGATGTTGACGATGATGAAGATGATGATGATGATGATGATGATGATGATGATGACGACCGTCTTGATATCATATGAAATGATGAAAATGCTAATGATGTTGATGATGATGATGACATTGATGATGTTGTTGATGGCGACGATGATGTTGCTGATGATGACGACGACGACGACGACGATGATGATGGTGGATGATGATGATGTTGATGGATGATGATGTTGATGATGATGATGATGCTGATGATGTTGATGATGTTTATGATGATGATGTTAATGCCGATGATGATGATAAGAAAGCCTTATGATGTTGATGGCGATGACGATGATGACAATGATGATGCTGCTGATGATGATGATGACGACGATGATGATGATGATGATGACGATGGCGATGATGAAGATGATATGAAGTAATTAATTTGATCTAGGTTTATTGTTAATTTAAAAAATAATTTCAATGATGGTGTTGATGATGATGACGACGACAATGATGATACAGACGACGATGACGACGACGATGATGATATGAAGTAATTATTTTGATCTAGGTTTACTTTTAATTTTAAAAATAGTTTTAATGATGATGATGGCAATGAAGATGAAGACGATGATGATGATGATGATGTTAATGATGATGATGGTGATGAATATGATGATGATGACGATGATGATGATGACGACGACGATGATGACGATGACAATGATGATGATAATTATGTTTTTGATGACAACGATGACAATGATGATGATGATGACAATGATCATGAGGATAACGATGTCATCTGTATCGATTATAATGAATATGATGATGTTGGTGATGATCATGTTGATGAGGATGGCGATGATGATGATGGTCATGATGATGAAGACGACGACGATGATGATGATGGTGATGAAGATGATGATGAGGGTGATTATGATGATGATGATTATGATGATGATGATGATTTTGATGATGATGATGATGACGACGATGATCCACATGATGATGATCATGATGATCATGATGATGTCAGTAACTCTTTTTAAAACGAAATAAGATAAAAGAATATGTCTAATTAAATATTTACCTTTCATTATATTTCATCGTTGACGATGACGACGATGATGATGAAGACGATGACGACGATGATGATGATGACGACAATGTGTGATGAAGATGTGATGTGTGATGATGATGATGATGATGATGATGATGTGTGATGATGACGACGATGATGATGAATATGATGATGAAGATGATGATGTCTGATGATGAAGACGATGATGATGAAGACGATGATGATGAAGACGATGATGAAGATGATGATGATAATGATGATGTTGATGATGATGATATGAGGATGGTGAGGATGATGACGACGACGACGATGATGATGATAATTATGCTTTTGATGACAATGATTACAATGATGATGATGATGAAAATGATCACGAGGATGATGATTTTGAAAGCATGCATGTCTTGGAAATTTTATTTTTAAATCAATTTCAAAATTAAAAAGGGCCCAATTATTTTATAATCATTATAATCTTATTTGTGCCCTTTTTGAGCTTGGATTCAATATAACAAAATATGATAGAACAATATGGTAACATTGTCGTCATCATTGTCATCACCATCATAAAAAAAGTCAAAAAATCCTAATAAAAGAAAGAAGATAACAACGATTTATTATCACATACACTTTTACTAAGAACCTTGACATATATCTTATTTAATAGCTATAAGGCACAAATATGCTATTGAGGAGACTCAAGCTTTGGTGGGCGGAATGACAACAATTAGGAGAGTCAAACTTTGGTGGGTGGAATGACAACATTTAAACAACTTAAGAAGCCATTGTTGTGGCAATTTAACAAAGTCTAAATATCTAAAATGATTTTGATGTTTGTTACCAAACTTTAAAGTTGCGGTAAGATCAAAGATATATGAAAATTTTGGAATCTAATATATTTTCGTGAGCCATAAGGTATGTAAAAGATTAAAAAAAAACATTAATGTTATGTTCTACATTCTTAACATCTTTCTTCATATTGAATTTGGAAACATAAAAGTTATGTACAAAATCTAAAATCTAATCTTTTTATTATAGCAATAAACTAAGTAAAAATTTTGGACATCAATTTTGCTAACTACATTCTTCTATATAAATATCTTATTTAAATTAAATACTTTTTTAAAATAAACTTAAAACATTCAAAACAAAAATAAAATGATAAATTTTAAAATTTCATATAAAATATTTTATGGAAAAATATTTCAAATATAAATAGAATAAATATTTATAGCTATATTCACTTTGTTTTTATTAGCAAATATCACGTAAAAACAAAAACATGTGTGTTACTAACTACAATGTAGCTTATGTGCATTATCAAATGATAAAGGTTTAGGCATAAATCACTGTAAATTAATATTTATTTATATTATTTGGCAATATAATTAACTCAATTTTACAACATTCAAATTGATAAAAATTTAGATTAAGAAAGAAATTAAAATTTTTTTTTAATATATATATATATATATATATATATATATATATATATATATTTTAATTTAATTTTTTAAAATATTTATATGCTAAAAATATTTATAACTAACATATTAATAAAAAATTTAAAACACTAATCTTCACACTATGATGATGATGACGACGATGATGAAGATGATGATGATGACAATGATGATGACGGCGACGACGATGATGATGATAATTATGACTTTGATGACGACGATGAAAATGATGATGATGATGACAATGATCATGAGGATAACGATGTCATATTCATCGATTATGATGAAGATGATGTTGTTGGTGATGATTATGTTGATGATGTTGATGATGATGTTTGTAACTCTTTTTAAAAAGAAATAAGATAAAAGAAATATGATGATGATGATGATGACTACGATGATGATGACGATGATGATGAAGATGATGATGATGACAATGATGACGACGACGACGACGATGATGATAATTATGATTTTGATGACGACAACGACGACGAAAATGATGATAATTATGATTTTGATGATGACAATGACAATGATAATGATGATGACAATGATCATGAGGATAACGATGTCATGTTCATTGATTATGATGAAGATGATGATGTTGGTGATGAGTATGTTGATGAGGATGATGATGTTGGTGATGAGTATGTTGATGAGGATGATGATGATGATGATGGTCATGATGATGAAGGCGACGATGACGATGATGATGATGATGAGGGTGATTATGATGTTGATGATTATGATGATGATGATGATTATGATGATGATGATTATATATGATGAAGATGATGATGATGATGATGATGATGATTATGAGGATGATGACGATGATGATCCACATGATGATGATGATGATGATGATGATGATGATGATGATGTCTATAACTCTTTTTAAAAAGAAATAAGATAAAATAATATGTCTAATTAAATATTTACCTTTCATTATATTTCATCGTTGACGATGACGACGACGATGATGAAGATGATGACGATGCTACAAAAGACGATGACGATGATATGAAGTAATTAATATGATCTAGGTTTAATTTTAATGATGATGATGGCGATGAAGATGATGATGTTGATGATGATGATGATGATGATGATGAAGATAATGATGATGACGATGATGACGATGACGACGACGATGATGATAATTATGATTTTGATGACGGCAACGATGATGATGATGATGATAATTATGATTTTGATGACGATGATGACAATGATAAGGATGATGACAATGATCATGAGGATAACAATGTCATATTTATCGATTATGATGAAGATGATGATGTTGGTGATGATTATGTTGATGATGATGATGGTCATGATGATGAAGACAACGATGACGACGACGATGATGATGAAGATGATGATGAGGGTGATTATGATGATGATGATTATGATGATGATGATGATGATTATATATGATGATGATGATGATGATGATGATGATGATGTTGATCATGATGATGAGGATGGTGAGGATGATGATGATGATGATGATGATGTCTGCAACTCTTTTTAAAAATAAATAAGATAAAAGAATAGGTTTAATTAAATATTTACCTTTCATTATATTTCATCGTTGACGACGACGATGACGACGACGATGCTACAGATGACGATGACGATGATATGAAGTAATTAATTTGATCTAGGTTTAATTTTAATGATGATGATGGTGATCAAGATGATGATGATGATGAAGACAATGATGAAGATGATGATGATGACGATAATGATGACAATGACGACGATGATGATGATAATTATGATTTTGATGACGACGACGACGATGATGGTGATAATTATGATTTTGATGATGACGATGACAATGATAATGATGAGGATAACGATGTCATATTCATCGATTATGATGAAGATGATGATGTTGGTGATGACTATGTTGATGAGGATGATGATGATGATGATGATGGTCATGATGATGAAGACGACGATGACAAAGACGACGATGATGAAGATGATGATGAGGGTGATTATGATGATGATGATTATGATTATGATGATGATGGTGGTTATATATGATGAAGATGATGATGATGATGATGATGTTGATGATGATGCTGAGGATGGTGAGGATGATGATGATGATGATCCACATGATGGTGATGTCCATAACTCTTTTTAAAAATAAATAAGATAAAAGAATAGGTCTAATTAAATATTTACCTTTCATTATATTTCATCATTGACTATGACAAAGACGATGATGAAGACTATGACGATGCTACAGATGACGATGGCAATGATATGAAGTAATTAATTTGATCTAGGTTTAATTTTAATGATGATGATGGAAATGAAGATGATGATGATGATGATGATGACGACAATGATGAAGATGATGATGATGATGACGACGACGACGATGACGACGATGATGACAATGATCATGAGGATAGCGATGTCATCTTCATCGATTATGATGAAGATGATGATGTTGGTGATGATTATGTTGATGACGATGACATTGATGATGATGAAGATGACGATGACAATGATGATGATGATAAAGATGATGATGATGATGTCGATATTGACGGTGATGATGATGATGATGATGATGATGATGAAGATGATGATGAAGATGAAGATGAAGATGTATGATGATGAAGACGACAATGAAGATGATGATGATGATGATTATCAACATGAGGATGATGGTGATGGCGATGATGTTAGTAACTCTTTAAAAAAATATATAAAAAAGAATAGGTCTAATTAAATATTTACCTTTCATTAATTATATTTCATCGTCTTCTTCATCCATGTCATCGTCTTCTTCATTCAAGTCATCATATGTATCATCATATCCAGAGTCAACATTATAAGGGTTGGCCATAACATCATCGTCATCATCATCAGTTATGCTCATCGTGTCATCGTCAATATAAATTTCATCGGCATTGTTTGTTACATCATAGGATTCAACTATTTCTTGGAGTACATCTTCTATAGGATCATCATCATCACCTAACTCATGTTGATCATTCTCTGCGTCATCGTATCTTTCTTCCATAGAACCCTCTTCATTAGCATCATCTAGGTTATACTTAATCGGCCTTCCCCTTGGATCGTGTCTCACAACAAATAACCAGCCCATTTTACCTGGAACCTCTGAGTAAAATACCTGTTCACATTGGCTTGGAAGAACATAGGGATCTATTCCTGGCTCAAACAACCTTGTCTTTACCATGGTAAATCCATTATCATGTTTAATAATAGTTCTATCGGGATCACATTGATTCAATCGTAACCTGTACCATTTGACAATGAATAGAACTACATTAAAGTATTTAAAGTCACACTGTATAATATCTTCAAAATACCCATAGTATCGATTTTCTAAGACTTATGGATGTCTTTCAGCTCTAGATGAAACATTGGTAACCTCAAAGACAACAAATATCCTAGAATCTGATGTTTTCTTTGTTTCATCCAATTTTTTGATCCGATATCTACCTCCATTATAGACCATACCCTTATGGTGTTTTACCTGCAATAAGCAATACACTAAAATATTACACAACCATTCAGTCCTTATGCAGTAATACATGGAAAAGAAGAACATGTACGTCAAAATGTAATTTGCAAAATAAAATATTTAGAGGGATTGATTAATTATATGCTTGCCATTTTATCTTTTACACCATATGCCAAATCAATTTCCCTTTCTATTAGATTTCTATCTCCATTGTGTTATGCTTCTTTTACCAATGAAGCCACGCCTTCCCATGATATTCCATGACCCAATTGTTCACATCGTTCAATATATACCTTCATCCAGTCAAGATTGTTTGCGATGTATAAATGAATTGCATCCCATTCTCGACCAACTGTTTAATGACAATAACCATTAAAATGAAAGAAAGCTGTAAATATCCTGAAGAAAGTATATGCTCTTAATTGAAGCAATTATAACTAGAAAATACAATTAGAATATGAACGATATAATAAACATCCACTACCTAATAATTACCTTTAAGCTTCCTCAATCTACCTTTCCCCTTCAGTTTCTCCCCTTCAAATTTGTTATCGGAGTCTGGATCACAAATGTGACGTAAATTGAGCTTTGATGATAAAATAGGAAGATATTCACTAACATACAACATGTTTTGGTATACCGTATATCCTTCCATCATAGAACCCTCAGCATGTGCTCATTGTCTCACCAAACCCTTCATAAATTTCAAGTGCCTCTCAACCATCCACATGGACCTTGAGTGCACAGGTCCACACAACTCAATCTCCTCAACTTGGTGTATGAGGTAGTGTTCCTGTGCATTGAAAAATGTCGATGGTAGATGCTTCTGCATTTCACACATGAGACGAGAAATTTCTCTCCTCCAATACTTTATATATTCTTTATGGGTTTCTTTAGATGTCAAGCATCTACAAGTGACGCAAACCAATAATGATATTTAACAAAAATAAACATTAAATTACAATATATGTTGAAATACTGCACAAAAAAACAAACATAAATTATACGGAGAATTAAAGAAACACTAAGAACATGCAAGTAATTGCTAGTTACCTCATGTATTTACTAGATTATATATAACGTGTTTCACATTTTTTTCGAAGTTGTCTGGGAGAGAGAGAGGTAGAACATATTGTATCAATATACAAACCACGCCATTTATTAAACAAAGAGTATACAAACAAGAAAAATAAATAAATTATATGGACATAAAAATAATAATTACCTTGATGAAGATATGCCAATCAAGTGTTTTCACCCCCTCAAAATCACCTTTTTTGGTTATGATATTCTTCAAGTTCGCACAAAATCCAGTGGGAAATCTAATTTTCTACATTACTTCTTTGACAACATTGCTTTGTTGCTTCGTAAACATCCATGGAATTGAGTTTATATTAAATTGTTCTATGTTTCTATGATATTGGATGACATCTTTCATTGCATGGTTGCTTTCTTGAATGTCTTTGCAAGCTTTCATAACTTTATCGTTCTCCCTCCTTAGCTCGATTAGTCGCCGTAAGGTTTTAGTAACATTATTTCCAATATGAATTGTATCAAAAAAATGAGCAATTTGTAGGTGTGTGGAAATTGAACCCAAGTGATAGAACAATTACACTCACAAAATTGCTAATCAAACATGCAAATTTACCAACAAAGGAGACTGAAATTGGAGCATAACACTAATCTGTATTGAATAAGTGTACAATAGCTAACCTTATGAAGTAATAGGCTGCTGCAATATATAATTACATGTGAGATTCAAATACATAAGGATGCCATTCGAAATAGTCAAAACGTAGGCTTACTAAATCTAGGCAAATCCCCTATAGGTGCATAAAGAAGTTTCCAAATCTACTTAGAGGCTCACAAATTGGCAAGGTCAAGTAGGAAAGATAATAAGGGATGGAAAGACAATTCATACATGCTTTTATTAGGAGAAAAGGATGGAGGATAATGAGGGAAAAAAACAATTCAACTACACCTAGTCTTACTTTCCCTTTTGCCTTATTTCTCAATAAAACAGGCAACTTAGCAGAAAAAGAAAATATACGCTTTGGAGGATCTGGAATAAAGCAGACATAATAAATATGGTTTCCATGAGGTTTCCCAAGTGCTCCATGACTTAGTTTTAGCAATTTTGACTTCTAGGACATGTGGAAGATAACTTGCATAGAGTGGGATATAGGAAACTAGGCAAATAAGACAAAAATGGATTAATTAATGTCTAAGGTAGGTAACTATGGGTTGATTATTCTAACACCCCCCCTTAAGCTTGAATTTATGAGTAAATATTAGAAAAATGTAATGCCTAGCAAAAAGGCTTAGTCACCCTTTACATACTGCATGTCCATTTAACCAAGGAAAGAGGCAAAAACCCAGTGGGAAAATCCTCCCTTAAACATGGACAGTAAAACAAAATTTTAAAATATTGTCATCAATCATGCTTCATAGCATGATCAGCAATCTCCAGTAGTGATTTGATATTGCTGAATGTCTTCTCACAAAAACTTTGGTGAAGATGTATTCTACTTGTTCTGAAGATGCACAGAAGAGTAGGTGAATGGTGTCATCATGCACAAGTTGTCTGATGTAGTGCATATGGATCTCAATGTGTTTGGTTCTTTGTCTCTGAACTAGATCATTGCATATTCAAATGGTGCTCTGATTATCACAATATATAATAGTTGAAAACTCTGATTCGAAGCCACACTCACCAAGTATTCCCTGCAACCATAAACATTGAGTTGTTGCATTTACAACTCCTCTGTACTCTGCTTCGGTAGATGAGAGTGCTATGGCACTCTATTTCTTACTTGACCAGCTGATTGGTCCTTCAAAAATAATGAATACATATCCTGATGTTGACTTTCAATCTGTGTTGTCACCTACCCAATCACTATCAGTAAACCCAATCAAATCGAGATCAGATTTAGCTTTGTAGAAGATCCCATGAGTTATTGTTCTTTGAACAAAGTTAAGGATCCTTTTGGCTGCTCTCCAATGGATCTCATGAGGCTGATCCATGTATCTTTAATCCACCCTTACTGCATAATAAATATCAGGTCGATTGTGTGTAAGGTAAAGCAAACATCCAATCAACTGCCTATACAGTGTATTATTTACCATAGGAGAAGAACCTGTTTCTTCAAGCTTAACTCCTGAAAGGAAGGGAGTCTTGCTTGGCTTATAATATTTAATGTTGAATTTGTTCAGAAAATCTAAGGCATACTTGTACTTATGTACTTTTATTCCATGTTGGGATTGATCAATTTCGAGACCCAAGAATTGGCTCAACAACCCCAAATCAGTCATAGAAAATGCATGGTTCATTGCATCCTTCAAGGAGGCAATCTCTTTCTTTAAAATTCTTGTAATTAGAAGGTCATCCACATACAAGACAATAATAATCAAAGAACCATGAATCATCTTCAAATAAACATTAGTATCAGACTTGCATCGAACAAAACTCAATGACAGCAGAAAGCTATCAATCTTGGCATACCAAGCCCTGGGTGCTTGCTTGATCCCATACAATGGTTTATTTATCCTGCACACAAAATATGGATTAGAAACAAAACCTTGAGGTTAATTCATGTAAATATATTCATTAATATCTCCATTTAATAAATCACACTTCACATCCATGTGATGTACCTCCCACTGCTTCGAAGCTACAATGGCTAAAGCTACCCTTATGGAGTCCATCTTTGCCACTAGTGCAAAGGTTTCATTGTAGTCAATACTATGTACCTGTGAGTATCCCTTGGCTACCAATATTTCATTATATTTCAAAGGTTAACCATCAACATCAAACTTAGTCTTGAAAACCCACTTACATTGAACTAGCTTCCTCCCCGGGGGAAGATCAACCAGTTCCCAAGTGTTGTTTTTTTGGAGTGAGATGAATTCTTCTTTCATGCTTGTTTGACATCTTGGATCATGTGCTGCATATTAATATGTATATGGATCTGATTCAACCATCAGATAGCACTTCTCTGCAAACAAAGGGTCTTTCATACACATGGCACTCTCAAATAAAGATCTAGTCCTCCTAGGGTCACTAGGATTTCCAGCTAGTTCCCCAGCTGCATGAATGGTATTTGCTTCCCATTTTGGTCTTCTAGGACTATCAGGATATGAAATTAAATCATAATAATCATACATATCAGAATCATCAAACTCATTTGTCTCTCCACTTACATTCAATGGTTCTGGTGGTGAAGAAGACTCTCCAACTTCAACTGCTGCTAAAGGCTCTTCTTGGAATTGAACACTCCTTTCAAGGAAGGATTTTTTTGTGCTCAAGTTGATAAAATTGTACCCTTTTGAATCTTTAGAATACCCAACAAATAGGCACTCTTGTCTTTGTGGCTTCAAAGCCTTTCTCTTTTCAGTTGGAATTCTAGCCCAAGCCTTTGAGCCAAAAATCCTAAAATGGGTCACATCTAGCTTGTGCCCACTCCAAGCTTCGAAAGGAGTCATACCATCAAGATGTTTATGAGGCACCATATTCTATATATAGGATGCAGAATTTATAGCCTCGGCTCAAAAAATTAGTGGCAAAGTCTTAGCCTCCATCATACAGGTTGCCATCTCCTTCAGTGATATGTTCTTTCTCTCAGCAACACCATTTTGCTATGGTGTGTAAGGGATCGAATGCTTCATCTAAATACATGCATATTTACAATATTGAATGAACTCAAACTTGACATACTCACCACCATTTTCATATCTGAGGATATTGAGTCTCCTCCCAGACTGGTTTTCAACCAAGGCCTTAAATACTTTGAAGAGGTCAAAAAATTCAAACTTGTGCTTTAGGAAGTAAACCCAACAATACCTGGAAAAGTCATCTATGAAGGTCAATGCATATTTGGATTGAATCATGGACATATGAGGAAATGGACCAGCAACATCACTGTGGATCAACTCAAGAGGTGCATAGGTTCTCTCATGACTAGCTTTCTCAAATTTGTGCTCTTGGTGCTTTCCTAGGATACAACCTTGACAAACTCCCTTGGAAAACTTAATCTTTCGTAACCCTATGACCATATCTTTTTCACTCAGATCAGAAATATACTTATATTTAATATGGCCAAATCTTTCATGCCAAAGCTTGCTTGCCTCATTAGCATGAATCAGAAGAGCAGAGGGGTTTGAGTAGGGTAGAAAATGTTAAAACATGTATACCTTCAAAGTGTGATCTACAACACCTTTTGCAATGACTTTACCATTCGATATCTCTTTGATCTCAACATCATCAGGGGAGAATATGACCTTTTTTGGAGACCCTATGTGAGTCTTCTAATACACTGACAAGAGGTTAGAGGCAAGACTTGGAACATACAACACATTATTGAAGTTACCATGGTCAAGATCAATCCTTCCTTTCCCCAAACTGTCATTGAGAGAGTCATCTCCCAGCACTATTGGTGGACCTTTTGACATGTCAAGAGAGGAGAATGCTTCCTTGGTCGAAACCATATGTCTTGAAGCTCCAGAGTCTATGATGAAGCTAGGTGAGCTTGATGTGCCAGCAACTAAAGCATGTACTCTCTCTCTGTCCTCTGAATTTGATCCTCCTTCCCTATTCTTTGAGCAATTAGGAAGGGAGATGTTATTCTTCTCCAGGAGTTGGGTCAACATGTCAATTTGATTTTTCATATAGTAGCTCTCAGGAGGATAGCCCTTACTGCAGTATGCGCACTTTCTCATTTCTCCTTTGTTATTCTTCTTCTAGAAGTTATTCTTGGAGCCTTGGGGCTCCTCTTGAGACTTGTTCTTGTCTCTCTTTTTCTCAAGTGGCTTCTGATATTTCTTCTTTCCTTTTGAATCCACCCTTGAATCTCCAGTAACCAAATCTTGGTCTTTGGATGGTTTGATGGTGCCCATCATCACCAATTTATCTTGTTCTTGTGTGAGGGATTCCATGAACTTTGCAAGCTTAGGCATCTTCTAGGCTCGAGATGTCAACTTGGTGGCATGGAAGGTTGAAACAAACACTAAATAGTTAGGTCCAAGCTTCGAGAGTATGGCCACAACTATTTTCTCTTCCTTCTTTTCAATTCCACACTGTTTTAGCTACAAAATGAGGGCTTTAAACTTGGAAAAATAGAGTTGCAAGGATTCGAAGCTGCTGGGACTCAAAGAGATCAATTCATTCTCGATTTGATGTCCTCTCATCTCATTTTTCTTACCAAAAATCTCTACAATATTCTCCCACACTTCATTAGGTGATGTCAATCCATCAATATGGAAGAGGAGGTCTCTTGAAATGCTCAGACACAAAAGACCATAGGCCTCATCCCTCCTATTGTGCCATTTAATTTTCTCTGCAGCAGCATTGGGATCTGCCTCAATTTCCATAGTCACCCTGTAGAGACCTTTCTCTGTCAACAGTATCTCCATCTCTTCTTTCATTGAAAGAAATTAAATGGACTCAAGATGTTCTTCTGAGATTGATCCATAGCTCAGAAACTGTGCCCTTCAGTCAGCAGAATATGCTCCTAGTCAAGATGTCGAACGTGCAATAGTAATATGGAAGGAGAGAAATCAATCTGCAAAGGCTTTGATACCATGTGGAAATTGAACCCAAGTGATAGAACAATTACACTCACAAAATTGCTAATCAAACATGCAAATATACCAACAAAGGAGATTGAAATTGGAGCATAACACTAATATGTATTGAATAAGTGTACAATAGCCAACCTTATGAATTCATAGGCTACGGAAAGATATAATTACATGAAATATTCGAATGCATAAGGATTCCATTTGAAATAGTCAAAAAGTAGGCTTACTAAATCTAGGCAAATCCCCCATAGGTGCATAAAGCAGTTTCCAAATCCACTTAGAGGCTCATGAATTGGGAAGGTCAAGTAGGAAAGCTAATAAGGGATGGAAAGACAACTCATACATGATTTTATTAGGAGAAAAGGATGGAGGATGATTAGGGAAAAAATAAGTCAACTACACCTAGTCTTACTTTCCCTTTTGCCTTATTTCTAAATAAAATAGGCAACTTAGCAGAAAAAGTCGATATGCACTTTGGAGGATCTGGAATAAAGTAGACATGCTAAATATGGTTTCCAGGAGGTTTCCCAAGTGCTCCATGACTCAATTTTAGCAAGTTTGACTTCTAGGACATGTGGAAGACAACTTGCATAGAGTGGAATATAGGAAACTAGGAAAATAAGACAAAAATGGATTAATTAATGTCTAAGGTAGGTAACTATGGGTTGATTATTCTAACAAGCTGCTCATAGTAGGGAAACCTGTTGAATTGAATACGATAACTTTTCATTCCTCGTGGAATCCCATTAATGCCTTCATGATCACGATGGACATCATGAATATTAGTTTATAAATAAATTACATCATAAATCAAATATGGACACTACAGTAAACAACTCACAATAAAAATTAAAATACATAACAATTCATATACGATGATCCATACGTACCATGATGACGATTTCTATTGTATTGCATCTTCCAAAGGTGAGGTGTGATTCTCCATGGTTTTAATGCAGTCTCTTGCTTCCCATTGAAAATATTTTTTTCAGTTGTTCTATACCTATGATTCTTAGAGAGGAAATTCCTATACTCATCAAATACCTCCTTTCTTAAGCGTTTTGAATGATGTGATTTTATCTTAGGACCACAAACTGGACATGCAAATTTACCCTTTGTCTGAAGACCTACAATATTTAGATATGGAATATCTATGTCAAATATATTCATATATAAACTATTCTAACTACTCCATATAATTAAATGCAATTAAAGTGGAACTTAAAATTACAAACCACAAAATGAAGTTAACCTAGGGGCATCATGTATTGCCCATACAACCATTGCATGGAATTAAAATTTCCTTTGTTGTATTGGTCTAGATACGTCATACATAGTGATGCCATTCCATAACTTCAATAGCTCATCTATAAGAGGTTCGATGTATACATTCATATATTTTACTTGGAACTTACCTGATTGATTTGAAGTACATATAAAATATATCATTATGAGAACCATTAAGATATATAAACCATGCACAAGAGTAAAATAATAGATATATATATATATATATATATATATATATATATATGAAATTAGGAAACATAATACAACAAATGATATGTCACAACTACATTATAAATAAAACAGTTGTAGACAAAAAAACTTGGAATAATCATCGACAGCATTATGTTCTCCCTCCTTATTGACAACCATGGAGAAATGTTATTGTTGATAACAAAAATAGGCCACACCGTGTAAATGGATTTCATCTATGCAAGTGGATTAACACCATCTGCTACCAAAGAAATCCTAATATTACATGGTTCTTCTTTAAAGTGAGGCCACTTTTCCTCCATATCTCTAAAAGTAGAACCACCTGCAGGAATTTGGATAACATCATCTTGACTTCTATTCCTGGCATGGTAATCCATAAATTGCGCTATGTTTTTTCACCAGAACAGTCGTTACAAACGTGGAATGATGGGAATATAACGAAGAACCTTCTGAGGCACCTTTTTTGTTACTTTATCTGTATGATATCTACTTACACGATATTCTAGACATTCTGTTGCAAATTCATGCTGATTATAATATATAACATGGTCATCAGGGCATGCATGAATTTCTTCATAAAGCATTCCAATCTCTTTCATGATGGAAGATAAATCTCGATATGTGCGAGGTAAAATATTTGATGGTGGTAACAAAAATTCATTTATCAAGCTACAAAAAAATAA
Organism: Pseudotsuga menziesii; assembly: GCA_001517045.1. NCBI lineage: Eukaryota > Viridiplantae > Streptophyta > Pinopsida > Pinales > Pinaceae > Pseudotsuga > Pseudotsuga menziesii. The sequence continues at coordinate 102,163 of LPNX011074687.1, forward strand.
AAAAATAGTTAATGTAATAAATAAATAATATTAACGAAACACGCTTCATCTGTACGATGATCAATAATGAGTTAACAATACAATTATTAGAGGAATACAGATAAACTTTATCACGATCCTATATATGTGATGGATTATTTTACATACCTTAGCATCCGTGTGATTGCAATGTTTGAAAGACCATTCATAACCTTCAAGTTCATTATCAACAATACAACAGAGAAAATATTTGTTTTGGAGCCTTCATAAAGGGGTTCATATGCTTTATCGAGAAGAGGTATATTGTGAATATCATCAAAATCATCATCACTTTCATTATCAACGTCATTTCCATCATCCATTCTAACATTAAATGAATCATGGATCAATGTATTTGTACCATCATCTTCAATTACATTATCAGTATGATCATCTTGTTCAATATGATCATTCACTTGTTCTCCATTAAACATACACGCTCCATGATCCTGATCTTGAACTTGTTCTTAAAGCACTTCCTCTGGACGATATGTTGTAGGGTGTATTTCCTTTAATATAAATACATGGAAACTTTCAATATATATACATTAAAATATGAAAAATAAAAATAATACATACAATTACGAAAACAAAGAATATAATAAACTTTATATTGCTAAACCTACAAATGGATGATATTCATTCCCCCCCTCAGCGTGTCCATGTTCCCTGCAATGTTTTGTGGCTGTTGAGATCAATATTCTTCTCCTCTTAAATACCCTGCATTGAGTACACGGACAATAACATTTTCCATCACCCCTTCTTTTCGCTGCATCCCATAGTCTTGCAAGCAATTGTTGGTTGTCTTCGTTTGGATCTAGAATATTTCTATTTGACATTTTGTCACAAACTTCATGAATGAATATAACCGGTTGTCTTAAAAAATCAAGTTCCACACATCAAGATTTTTTCAAATAGAGAAAAGTCAAAGAATAAAAAATTATCGGCAAACTGTCTATCGAAGAAAACAAAATTCCCACAACCACTCGTTGAAGAATAAAACAATTCCTGAAAACATCCATCGAGGAATAAATAATTTTCGCAAATCGTCCATCAAGGAACAAATAATTTTGCAAATTGTCCGTCACTTCTACAACAAACATGCTGAAATGTTTAAAAAAAATTATATTTATAATGGCCCGGCGTCGGATATTCGACACCTTGAACATAGTTACCGTTGAAAATATGGGACCAAAAATTTCAAATCTTTCAAATCTTACATTTTTTTTTTAAAACCTACACATACCATTGGATATCTGACACTATGGGGTCGAAAAACCGACACTCCCAGGTCGACATACCATCAGATATCCGACACTATACCATTCGTTTATTCGAAACTCCAGGGTTGGATTTTCGACACTTTGGTGAGTTGAATATTCGATGCCTTATGTGTCAGATATTCGACGACACTATTAAACTTTCCTGATCGTTGTTCTTCTCAATGATTATTGTCTGACACATTTGTACGAAAATTCGAATGACATCAGATTTCGGGTTCAAATCCTGTTGTGAAAGAAGAGAGACAGGAAATCCTATATCAAAATAGGTGCAGCAATGGCATAATAGGTTATCCTTTGTCATTCATGTCAAAAGGGGAGAATATTTAGAGGTTTCCATCAATGCCAAAGGGGGAGATTGTTTGCAAATTTGGGTTATAGTTTTCATTGATGTCAAAGGTGCTCAAGAATGACAAAGAAATAACCAGTGCATATGATGGCATGACAAACTCAGTGAAAGACTAACGTAGTGATGGCATGGCATAGCATAGTTGAGGATGTGGCATGACACATATGTTGGAATCTCATGAAAGACTAATGCAATGATGACATGGCACGTTGATGAGGTGGCATAGTTATCTGCATGAGATCCGATGAATGAGGATTAGTTTTTGTATAATCCGGAAAGATAGAATGCAGATCCGCATTAGCTCTAGAATGGAAGGTCAGGGAGCATCCCGCACTAGATTCGATGGTGAGGATCAATTCCGTAAAAGATAGGTGGAAAGGATGGAATTCCGCAAAATATCAAGATCATACGATGGGATTTAATCCCGCAATAGATCGACTGTGCAGAAGGAAAAAGATGAAAGAGAATTGCGGAAGTAATGTTTAAGGATTTTATAATCTCGCATCCTGCAGCGATCGGACGAGTGATATTAATCCCACAACAGATCGATGGTGCGGAAGAAAAAAGCGGAAAGGGAATTACGGAAAAATCATTTAAAGTTTACGCATCCCGCTTCCTACAGGGATCTGACGGCTGAGATTAATCTCACAACAGATTGAAGGAGCAAAAGAAAAATGTAGAAAGGGAATTGCAGAAGAATTGTTTAAATTTTTATGCATCCCGCATCCCACATGCCACAATCTGGAAAGATTGGATGGCTGAAATTAGTTCCACTAAAACAGATCGACGGTGCATAAATAAAATTGTGGAAATAAGATTGCGGAAAGGAGTTTGCAGAAAGAAGTTTTCGGAAAGGAAAAAGTGATCACTCGACATCCCATATCCAACATCCTACAATCTGGAGATCGACGGTCAGGAAATCGCCCGACGAATATCAATGGTGGAAAATTGTTGATGAGAAAATCTTGGTGCGGAAATACAATTTCGAGGGAATTTGTGCGTTAGATCGACGGTCTGGAGAGACTTAGAAATAGAATCAATGACTCTGATTAAAATTGGAAGATGATATTGTAGAAAAATTTGGATAGTGCGAAAGCACCTGGAAACGTTTGATAGAGGTGTGTAAATGGTTTCCAAGTTGTGGAAACAATCTTTGAGATGAAGGATCAATGAAAGAATGTGATAGGACATTCTGAAAGGTGTGATATTCAGACTTGAAAGGGTGCAACAGTGAAAGGTGTGTTCTTTCAGTTTGAAGAGACACAACTATTGAAAGAAGCTTAAACGTTGATAGGTATTTAAGAAGCAGCTTGATTAAGAAGGAAGATGTCTATGTAGCTAGTGTTGTAGCATCAGTAACAGAGACTAGTGGGAGTGACAGAAATATGTGGGAGAGAAATCATGAGTAACATATCAAGGTGGCAGGGTGGTGCTAGGGTAGGAAACAGGCCTGCATGAGAGTGTGGGAGTGAATGGTGAATGCGAAGAGGAATGAAAGTGTTGGACGACAGTGGTGGAGAGGTGAGCACAGGGGGAGTAGAAGAGTGTGGCAATAGGGGAATTGATCCAGGAGGATCCAAGAAGAAATTTTTTTTGAATTCCTCCAATCTTAGCAAAACTAGCACCATATCAAAGGGCTCATCGAGACGATTCCAACAGTGTTTGTTTCACCTCAAACGGACTCCGTATGAGAAAGTTATCGCGTTATGTTGTATTGATGAAACAGGGAAATTTGACAAAATGGGGTGCCACGTGGCACCACTGACAGGGTGACACATGGAAGTATGAACAAGTTACAAGGTGACACATGGAAGTATGATTCAAGCTGGCATACTACTGACTGGGCATAAAGACGGTGACATGGCAGTGACTAGACGGTTGACCGGACGCTGACTGGCATGAGGTGGACCAATCCCAGGCCGCCACGTGGCAGCACGGGATTGGCCAATATGTTTAATGCAAAAATTATGGCCTCCACGGGGTTTGACCCTATGACCTCCCATGCACAAGCGCTCCACCTTACCATTGGGATACAAGGGGATTCGTGTTATGAGTGGTGACAATTTTATATTTAAACGTGAAAATGAATTTATAAGGGCGCAAAAAGGTTGTTACAACGTGACAAGGGTTGTTAGAAGGCCATGGTTTTTAATGCACCAAGGTTGTTACAACGTGACAAGGGTTGTTAGAAGGCCACGTGATATCCCCTCCTCCCATTGGCCACAACCACCATGTGGGACGCGCTCACTATTTAAACATGTGCTTTTAACAAACTTTGGGTTAAAATTAAAAGTGGGTTTGTGGAGCGCCACCACAAATGGCTTTTAAAAAGTGGGTTTTTAAAATATTATAAATGAGTTTAACCTATACTCGGTATAGTTTTAAATTATAACCAACTATATGGTTGGAGTTTTAAAAGGGTATTGTTAAATGTTGGCTTATTATGAAAACCAACTAAGGGAAGTTGTAACCACATGCCTATTTAGGCAAAATTGTTGTAACTTGAGAAACCATGAGGATCATGTGAGAGGAGTCCATACAAGCCTATATAAACCCTCTCATTTTCCATTGTCAAGCATGCTTTGGAGTGGAGACTTTGTAGCTAAAGAAGAGAAGGGATATTGCGTAGTTCTGCAGGAGGAAGGTACGAGTGTTTATACTCGTTTTACACCGTCTTCAGGCTTCAGAGTTGCTGGAAGCAGTCTTGTTGTGATTTGGGCAGCGGTTCTCTTCCTGGCCATCGTTGCCAAGGTATCATTGTATCATTGCCATGTATTTTTCCTTATGTTGAGATTATAGATCAGCCCTCCTATTGAGAAGCAGGCTCGGAGACGTAGTCCATCCTGGACGAACTCCGTTATCAACTTGTTGTCTTTATGTGCGTATTGTCTATGCTGTTTAGTTATCTTCTTATGGATTTGTGAGCTTCATTCATGCTCTTTATGCAATTCATGTTAACGTCATAGAGTAGCAAAGATCTTTGTTTCCGGATCATGTGGTATCATAGCAGGACTATTTGACGTTGGATTATGAGTGTGGATGCTCATGAGGGCTAAACTGCAAGTTGGTGAGGGTACATTAGAGCCTTACAATTCCGAGATCGGACGTGCACACCGAAGGAGGAAGATGGAAGCTAATGATTCCTGCACCGAGATGGAGGCAAACTTTCACAAGGTCTTCTACATGATGGCCGACAAGGTAGACAAGTTGTTTGCAGACTATGAAGAATGCATGGAAAAAGAAAGAAAATGCAGTGAAGTAAAGAAGGAATACAAAGAAGTGAAGGACGAAGGCAACGCTTCAGTTAACCACGGAGGAGGTGGCGAAGAGCCTCCTGAGCCTCCCTCTTCACCTTTAGCTTCAAGCACAAGTTCAAGTGCTTCTTCCTCATCTCATTCTTAGCATTCCAAGGTTCCTCACAAAGAGCCTCAAAAGAAGCCCTTATTGAAGCTCGATGTGAAGTTTGATTTGCCCATGTTCAATGGGGAAGTGAATGCAGAGAAGTTGAACAATTGGATAAGGCAAATTGAGGTCTATTGCCGAGTCCAGCAGATCAAAGAAGAAGATGTGAAGATTCAGTTGGATTCGCTTCGGCTGACAGGCACCGCACTTGTATGGTGGGAAAGCAAGCTTCAACAAGGTAGAAAACAAATGGGTAATCTTCTCTCATCGTGGTCTACTTTCATTTCTGCTTTACGTAAGCAATTTTATCCGTTGGGTTATGTTCAAAAGGCTACGATGGATTGGCAAAGTTTTAGACAAGGCAAGGGTCAGGGTGTTCAGAGTTTTACTGAAGAATTTAGAAAGAAAACTCTAGAGTTGAATATTTCTTTAGATTCTCCTGACACTCTTTTGAAGTACATTGGTGCTCTTCATCATTATCTATGCCATACTTTGTTGTTGTTAAATCCTACTAGTGTGGATGAAGCAAGTGTTCAGGCTACTCATCTTGAGAGCAGGGGGAAGCATTTGCAAGAAGACCATCCAAAGAAGCCTTTCAAGCCCAACAACAACTACAAGTCCAAAAAGAAGGACAAGAGCAAAAAGACAACTACTGCCAAGAAGGAAGGAGGAAAGCTCCATTGCAACCATTGTGACACTGATGGGCATGATGAAGAAAGTTGTTGGAAGTTGCATCCTAAACAGAGGCCAAAGCATTATGGAAGCAAAGAGAAGAAAAAGACCGTTGCAACAGCTCAATGAGATTTGGGTTCCGACTCAAGTGACGAAACCATGATTACAGCCGTGGGAATGCAAGGTAACAAAACTCCTCATACTGGTTCAAGTTCTACTCATGTTTCTAAATAAAATGATAAAACAAGAAGTGAGTTGTTTCACATCAGAGTTGTGTCTAAGCATACAAAGATTGAAACATTATTTGATCCGGGTTCTCAAGTAAATTTGATCTTAGAATCAGTTGTTAAGAAGTTGGGCATACAGACTAAACCTCACCCCAAGCCTTATCCTCTTGGATGGGTATGTGATAATGCTAAGCTACAGGTGACTAAGCAATGCAGGTTAAGGTTTGCTATTGCTTCAAAGTTGATCGAGGAGGTGGACTTAGATGTTGTTCCTCTTGACATCTGTGGTATTGTATTGGGAAGCCCATACTTGTATGATCGAAAAGAAGTATTCTTCCGTCATGAGAACAAGTACCATCTCACCAAAAATGGGGTGGAGTACATTGTGAGAGCTCACAGTATGAAGGCTAACACCTCTCTTGTTAGTGCAGGACAGATGAAGAGACTCATCAACACTAATAAGAGATACATGCTCATGGTTGTGAGAGAAAAAGATGCTGAAGCATCCGATGCTTTCAAAGGTTGTGATCCTTCTCATAAAAAGGCTATGATTGATATTGTGGATAACTATGATGAAATATTTCATGAACCTACAGGTTTGCCTCCCAAAAGGGAGATTCAGCATGAGATTCATCTCCAGCAGGATGCCCCTCTTCCTAATGTGGGCATGTACAGATTGTCCGCAGTTGAAATGGCAGAGATTAAGAAGCAGGTTCAAGACTTGTTGGACCAAGGAGCGATCAGACCCAGCTCCTCTCCATGTGGTTCGCCGATTGTTTTGGTGATGAAGAAAGATGGCACATGGAGGATGTGCGTTGACTATCGGGCTCTCAACAAGATCACGATCAAGAATCGATACCTGCTTCCTCGCATCGATGACTTGCTCAACCAGTTGAAAGATGATGTGTTCTTTACCAAGTTGGATTTGCGCAGTGGCTACCACCAGATCAGAATTGCAGAAAGTGATGTGTGGAA
>LPNX011074687.1:109358-167370 GCA_001517045.1 Pseudotsuga menziesii
CATGCCGATCATCAGCCCTTGTAGTATCTCCAGTCCCAAACTAAGCTCCAGCAAGCTCGTCATTTCAGGTGGATGGGATTCCTTCAACAATTCCATTTAGTGATCAAGTACAAGAAGGGTACTAGTAACAAAGTGGCAGATATGCTCTCTAGACCTCCTATTGTTGCATCTATTGTTTTGAAAAATGCTTCTTTATCCCATGAAAGTTATATTGAGCAGTATGCTACTAATGATGATTTCAAGGAGATTTATGAGAAGCTAACCAATGGAACACAGGTGGAAGACTACTATTTGCAGGGAAAATTGCTCTATCATTTGGGCAAGCTATGTGTTCCTATTAGTGAAAGAGTCCATGTAATACGAGAAGCTCATACTTCTCTTGTATCAAGGCATTTTGGGGTAGGTAAGACTTTGGCTCATTTGCAAAGACTTGTGTATTGGCCTCACATGAAATACATTGTAACAAAATATGTAAAGAGGTGTGTGATGTGCTCTACTTGTAAGCCCACTAATAGAAAATTGGGGCTGTACTCACCACTTCTTGTTCCTTCCCATCCTTGGGAAAGTATTTCCATGGATTTTGTGGGGGGTTTGCCTATGTCTAGGAGGGGTCATGAATACTTGTATGTGGTCGTGGATAGGTTTAGCAATATGTGTATTCTTATGCCATGTAAAAAGCAGGTCACTGTAGAGCAGGCTGCTTCTCTTTTCTTTCAGCATGTATGGGTTTACTTTGGACTCCCTACGTCCATTATCTCGGATCGGGACTCCCGATTCCTTGGAGAGTTTTGGACAAAGTTATGGTGTATGATGGACACCAAGCTGAAGAGGAGCACCGCTTTCTATCCACAGACCAATGGACAGACATAGGTAGTCAACAGGACAGTTGTCCATTTGCTTTGAGGCTATTGCAACAAGCATCCTAAGTTATGGGATGAACAGATCCAGTATGTGCAGCATGCCCACAACAGGGATATGCATTCTTCCACTCAGAGCTCGCCATTTGAGACATGCTTTGGGTACTTACCAAAGAATCCATTGGACTTGAATTATGGGAGAGAGGTTGACCCAAGCGCTTCCAAGGATGAAGACAAAGCCCGCAGGTTCATTCAGAGAGTTCAACAGGTACATCAAGCAGTGCAAGAGCAGTTGGAGAAGAGTCAAGCCCAGTACAAGGCTCGCCATGACAAGCATAGAGTTGATCATCAGTTTCAGGTGGGAGATCAAGTGTGGCTTCACATCAGCAAGGAGAGGATGAAAGGCGAAGGCAAGAAGTTCAAGCCTATTAGATATGGTCCCTTCACCATCTTGGAGAAGATTGGGACAAATGCTTTTCGCTTAGAGCTACCGCCATACATGAAGATCTACTCAGTGGTGAATGTGGAGAACTTGAAACTCTATGAACCTCCCATGATCATGGATGAAAGGGAGAATGTCTCATTGCCATCAATTGATGAATTTGCTCCTGAGTACATGGATGAGCTAAAGGAAGATGTTATCTTGGACAGAAGGACAAGGACTTCTCGCAGAGGTGATGTTGATTATCTTTGAGTGGGCATCAGAGGCACTCATCCAAGCAAATCCAAGTGGATAGAGAAGGAGAAAGTGAGGGAGAAATTCCCTCACCTATCTGTTGATTAGTAAAGGCTTTTGGAGGCAAAAAGCTTCTCAGTGGGAAGGAATGATCCAGGAGGATCCAAGAAGGCAAATTTTTTGAAGTCCTCTAATCTTAGCAAAACTAGTACCATATCAAAGGGCTCGTCGAGATGATTCCAACAACATTCATTTCACCTCAAACAGACTCCGTATGAGAAAGTTATCGCATTATGTTGTATTGATGAAACAGGGAAATTTGGCAAAATGGGGTGCCATGTGGCACCACTGACAGGGTGACACGTGGTAGTATGAACCAGTTACAAGGTGACACGTGGCAGTATGATTCGAGCTGGCATACTACTGACTGGGCATACAGACGGTGACATGGCAGTGACTAGACGGTTGACTGGACGCTGACTAGCATGAGGTGGACCAATCCCAGGCCGCCACGTGGCAGCACGGGATTGGATAATATGTTTAATGCAAAAATTATGGCCTCCACGGGGTTCGACCCTATGACCTCCCATGCACAAGCGCTCCACCTTACCATTGGGATACAAGGGGATTTGTGTTATGAGTGGTGACAATTTTATATTTAAACGTGAAAATGAATTTATAAGGGCGCAAAAAGGTTGTTACAACGTGACAAGGGTTGTTAGAAGGCCACGTGATATCTCCTCCTCCCATTGGCCACAACCACCATGTGGGACGCGCCCACTATTTAAACATGTGCTTTTAACAAACTTTGGGTTAAAATTAAAAGTGGGTTTGTGGAGCGCCACCACAAATGGCTTTTAAAAAGTGGGTTTTTAAAATATTATTAATGAGTTTAACCTATACTTGGTATAGTTTTAAACTATAACCAACTATATGGTTGGAGTTTTAAAAGGGTATTGTTAAATGTTGGCTTATTATGAAAACCAACTTAGGGAAGTTGTAACCACATGTCTATTTAGGAAAAATTGTTGTAACTTGAGAAACCATGAGGATCATGTGAGAGGAGTCCATACAAGCCTATATAAACCCTCTCATTTTCCATTTTCAAGCATGCTTTGGAGTGGAGACTTTGTAGCTAAAGAAGAGAAGGGAGATTGTGTAGCTCTGCAGGAGGAAGATACGAGTGTTTATACTCGTTTTACACCGTCTTCAGGCTTCGGAGTTGCTGGAAGCAGTCTTGTTGTGCTTTGGGCAGCGGTTCTCTTCCTGGACATTGTCGCCAAGGTATCATTGTATCATTGCCATGTATTTTGCCTTATGTTGAGATTATAGATCGGCCCTCCTATTGAGAAGCAGGCCCGGAGACGTAGTCCATCCTGGACGAACTCCGTTATCAACTTGTTGTCTTTATGTGCGTATTGTCTATGCTGTTTAGTTCTCTTCTTATGGATTTGTGAGCTTCATTCATTCTCTTTATGCAATTCATGTTAACGTCATAGAGTAGCAAAGATCTTTGTTTCCGGATCATGAATGATGTAGGATAAGGGTATACGTGGAGAGGGAGCTGGGTAAGATGGATGTGCAAGTGAGTGTGGGTGAGGATGGGTGAGTGGAAACTGAGCTCAAAAGTAGTAGGAGCTGAATTCAAGCTCAGGGGAGGAGCAACCTGGCTCTAATACCAAATGGAACAACCGACTCTGGTTGTGGAGTTAAGAAGCAAGTATGTCTTCCACGATTGAGAATAAAAATAATAATATATGATAGATGATGATAAATTATTACAATGAGGCTCACCTTTATAAGGTTTGAGCATGCATAATGAAGGTTTATGCCCTTTCATCTTAGTAAATAATCATTTATTATTTATAATTAATATATCATTTAAATATTCATAACATTCTTCTTTTTTCAAATGGATCTAGAAGAGACATCTCCAAGTTAAAAGATATCATTATCTCTTTCTCTGAAGCCTTGGGATGGCAATAAATATCAATAAATCTCTTCCATTTCTTATATGAACCTGTCATATGATAGTATTTGATTGGATATCCACTCATTTTAATTGCAATGCTGTTGAGATTCTTGAAGGAACGAGATATCTTAGTTTCACCCTAATTCCAAATGACTATCTTTGTCATGACTAGGCATGGTTAGTACAAGTAAAGTGGAGAAGAAGCTCACCTTGTGGTGCAACAAATGGGTAAGTCATGGAGGAAGACTTATATTAATAAAAAACTTACTCTAAGTTTTCTTTGGAAATCTAATACTAAAGACAAGTATTTTTCTTGTATTGTGTGGGGAAAACTTACTTCATTGAAGGAGATTGGTGGGTGGGGTTTGAAAGACACTTCCTTATTTGCAAAAAGCCTCATGGCAAAAGGTATTTGGCATATCATCAAAGGTGAGGGTTTGCAGGTTAAAGTGGTGCATAAAAAATATATCAAGCCCCTAACTACTAAGGAATGGATTCAAATGAGGCATAAAGCAACTCAATATGTCTCCCTAATGTGGCAGGTGCTCATATTGGTTTTCTATCTGATCGGTGGATGGATAATGTGGAAAGTTGGTGATGGATGAAGACTCTGTATTGGGCAGGATCCGTGGACTGGGTGCTTTGATGTTTACAAGCTTCTGGAACATATGATTAACCACCTGGAGGATCATGGTTTCAATTTTTTTGTCGCAAGTCAATTATATTCATCTCACTTCCCTTATGTAGTAGTGTTGGATGAAGGTTGAGAACCTGGGTTTATTAAATAGGGATATCGACATTTGGAATCCTTACATAAAGGATTTTCATAACTGTAACATCAAAATAGTTGACTCAATTGATAAAATGGTTTGGTTTAGAACTATTGAAGGTGGTGAATATCTTGTTAGGTTGGGTTATCAAGATCTCAGGGAATTAGAAGAGGATCAACTAGATCCACTCTGGTGGAACTCCACTCTTTGGAAGATTCACTGCCCTCTCAAAATCAAACTATTTTTTTGGCTCGTGCTCCATGATAAGATGACCACCTGGGAAGTGTTGAATATGAGATTTTGGTTTGGACTTGGATGGTGTCCTTTTTGTAAGTATGATAATTAATCCGTTAATCACCTTTTTTATTCTACTCGTATATTCAAATAATGGTGGATTATATTTCACAGGTCAAAGGGATGAATCTCATTTGGCAAGGCACTGATGTAAATGAAGCTCTTTGGAACTGGATTGATAATGGTACAATTCGGGACTAGTCAACATTCCCAAGCCTCTTGATTTGGCTTACCTAGATTGCAAGAAATTTTGTGATTTTTCAAGACAAATTCATCAATCTATCCCTCTAAGCATCTTAAAGTTTGGTTGTTTTAGATCTTTATTCTCAAGCTCCAAATCTCTCGAAAATCCATAATATTGTGGAGGAGAACATTGACAAATCTTGGCATTGGGGTTAGTTTGACAGGGCTTCATAGGGGTATCCAACGAAAGGTGGTGTGGGTGCCATTATATTTTTCAATGATTATCGGTGGATTAAATTTTCAGTTGTTATTGTTATGAGCTTTAATTACTGTACAGAGCTGATGGCTCTCAAACTAATTATGATGCTTGCACTATCAAAGAATGCCGAAAACCTTCGGCTTTTTGGGGACTCAAATTTGGTTATTCAATGGATGAAAAAAAAAAACCTGCAAAAAACATCAACCTTCTACCTATTTTCGAAGAGAATTTTAGACTCTAAAATTTTCATGAAGACCACTCATCATCACATTTATAGAGATGGTTTTTGGATCCTCAATGAAATGGATTGATATTGTATGATGGAGCATGATCTAGGTCCCCACCCTAGATAATTGCTATTAAAATCTCTAATCCTTTTTTGCAGAACATCTCAAATGACTGTTGTGGGTTTAATGCCATATTTGTTATTTCTTATTATTTGATGGTACTAGTTTTTTACCTACAATTTATAGATGGTCTATTTTTGTCTATATGATTTTCTACTAACTAGACAATGAATGCTTCGATGGGCGGAGGGTCCACCTAAAACTTGTTGATCACTTCTAAATTTTTACAGAGTGTAAATCCATGAGCTTGCACACAATGAATGCTTCATCTATATAATTTTTTGGTTACAATTATGACCATCAAATAATATAAAAAGTAATTTATATCTTATATAAATTATGCTCCTTTTTGTGAAAAAAGAAAAAAGAAAAATAAATAACTGAGAGAATCTTATTACTGCATCATAAACAAATATGACAACAAATTGAATTCACTAGGAGAAAGGGCATAGGAAATCTAAACTTTTAATAATAATAAAAGCTATTGTTATATGTAGCGAGAGGAATATGCGTAAAAGCTATTGCATATTCAAATTCCATGATGAGCTCCATTTTTTAAACTTGACACATCTAGCGTTTATTAAAACCAATTAACGTCTAATAACCTAGTTTTGATTTCATGTTGAAGGGAGTGTCATTACTATTGTTTCCTCCTTTCAGTCATAGCTGATAAACCAGGGGGTCATAGCCTCCTTCCAATTGGAATCGGTAAATAGGGTGTCGTAGCATCCTTTCAGTAGCAGCTGATAAAATAGGGGGTCATAGCCTCTTTCCAATTGGCATTGTTAAATAGGGTGTCGTAGCATCCTTTCAGTTGTAGCTGATAAATGAGGGGGTCGTAGATTCCTCCCAATTGGTATTGGTAAACTGGGTGTAATACCATCCTTGTCTGTAGCAGCAGGAAAAACTATTTGTAAATAACAATTTTGTAGTAATAGGATGTAGTGGTGGTTTACCCTATTGGGATTCCACGTTAAAATTTTGTTCGTTGTATTCTTGTTGTTATGTGTTTCTAATGATAAATTTAATAAGTGGTTAAATTAAGTAAATAATATTGATTCACCCCTCCCCCTCTCAGTATTGACCAATAAACCAACAATGATAGTGATCTTGTTTATTTCCCTAGAGTCATTACACATTCTCCATCCACCATATTTATTTGTACTAAGTACAGCGGTTACTGTACAAGGACTCAAACTCTCTTTTACCAATCCTTTCTCAAATAGCTCCTACACATGCTGCTTGATTTCTTCATTTTCTTGAGGAGTTAATTTGTATGTTGCTTTATTAGGTAAAATTGCTCCGAATATTAATTCAATGTGATGACTAATACTTCTTACAGGGGGTAAATCATTTGGAAACTCATCCTCAATAATATCATCACACTGATCAAGCAAAGTTTTAACTTCATCAGGCAAATCATCTAAATTTGAAGAAGTTAGAATTACCTTTGGTTTACCAATAAGGAAAAAATGTAGATCCTCCCCTTTCTAAACTTCTTGCAACAGTTCTTTTCCATACATCAGCAAAATACTTAAACTTGAACCTTCCTGGACTGTTTCATCCTCCAAGGGTGACAAAGTATGCCTCTTGCCATCTTTCTCCAGAGAATAAGTATTCCTTCTCCCATCATGAACCGCTTTCCTATCATACTGCCAAGGTCTCCCTAAGAGTATATGGCACACATCCATAGGAATTAAGTCACATAATATCTCACCTTTGTAAGTACCAATCTAGAACTCCACATTATATTGCTCATTCACCAAGAGTTGATGTCCTTTTTGCAACCAAGACACTTTGTAGGGAGTGGGATGCTTCATCCTCTTCAATCCCAGCTTCTCTACCATCTCAATGGAAACCAAATTATTTGTACTACCACTATCAATGACCATTTTGCAACAGTTACCTTGTGACTTACACCTTGTTCTGAACAAATTCTTCCTTTGAATTGGTTCATGTACTTGCTTCTCTGATTTTATCATTACTCTCTTCAACATAAGAGATTATCCTTCCTCTGGAGGGTTATTAATATATGTTTCTTCTTTTGAATCTTCCTGAGCCTCTACAACATTCACATTTCTCGGACCATAAGATTGATTTCTTGGAAAATTCCAAGATATATGACCAATCTCTCCACAAGCATAACACTTTACCTCTTCGTGTATGCCTCTACCTCTACCTCCTCTGAATCCTCCTCTTTGGGATGACTGACCTCTAGAACATTCAGATCCATCTTTGGAATTCCTACCTCCACTATTACTAAGAGACCCTCTACCTCTTACTATGTTCTTTCCCATGTTTCTTTGGTTATGTTTTCTGAACACTTTTTCTTCTACCTTTAAAGCTACTTGATATGCATCTTCTACAATTTTCATATTTAGTAGACTGTTTTCATCCTATATATCATATCTTAACCCATTGATATACCTAGGTACTCTCTCTAGGCCTCCCTCGGTGTGTCCATCTATAATATTCAATCTAAAAAACTCTTCTGTATATTCTTTTACAGTCATGATTTTCTGTCTAAGGTTTTGTAACTATCTAATAAGACTCAATTGATAATCCTTAGGCATGAATTGTCTCCTAATCTTACATATCATCTTATCCCAAGAGTTTATCTTTGACTTACCTCTTATTTCTTGATGGATCTGGAGCTCATCCCACCAGATAGATGCATGTCCCTTCTTGGTAGTTGCATACCTTACTTTCTTCTTGTCTTCAATTTCTTCAAAATCAAAATATTTATTCAGAGCATTAATCCAATCCATGAGTTCTTCAACATTTAAATTACCTTCATACATAGGTACCTCCACTCTTGGTTGGATACTAGCCTTCATTAACAACTTCAAGACTCCGACTTCCTCAGGTTCTTCTTCTTCTTCTTCATAACTGTTATCTGAATCTCCTAAGTGGTTCTTTCTCTCCATAGCTTCTAGTCTTTCTTCTAATGTTCTCAAGTCTCTCTGGACATCTGTCTCTGTAGGTTGTCTTCCCCGACCAATCCCTACAAAAACTCCATGTGATCGTCCTCTTCTCGATGGCATCTTTCTTCACAGGCTCAACTAATCAACTAAGCTCTTACGCAAAATCATTGTTCCACTCTGATACCAAAACTGGTGGCACAAATCTAATTCAAACTATGAAACTCGAAGTATTGAAACAAACATGCCAAAATGTATGTGTTAAAAAACTTCCCACACTGTATAACCTTCTTCTGGACTTCAGCGGAATGCACAGATCAGAATTTCAACTTTCAGAAAAGATTTTCCACCATTTCTCACTTTCCCAATTTCCGATTTCAAGTTTCGGGAGTTGGCTCTCCAACTTCCAGTCTCCGCGAATTCCACTTTTTTTCGATTTCCGAACTTTACCTTTCCGAATTCCGGATTTCGTAATCAAATCTTCAATGTTTTGAAATGGGATTTTTGACTTCCAATTCGGGAATCGGAACTTGACACTTGCACTTTTCGAAACCGAAAATTGTATTCTTTCAATTTCCACCCTTTGTCTTTCCGCACCGTCGATCCTCTAGGATTCGATCTTGATCGTCGATCTGGTTTCAAGTGCGGATCGCAATCAGACCTTCTTCATTCGATGTGGAATGAATTTTGTCCGTTTATCTTCGTCACAATCTTTCCCCATCGTCTGATCTTCTCCAAGATTTTTCTTCACGATTTCGCCAAATTGATCACAGGAAGGATCAATTTCTCTTGCTATTCAAGAGCTAGCAATACGAAATCACAAAATTTCTATGCAAGTTTGTAAGGAGTGAATGCGGAATGAAATTATACTTTCATAAGGCTTATAAAGACATGGAGTCCATCAACCATATATGAAGAGTAATATTTCTCTGTTCTTCATTACTCAGAATTCAAAATATACACAAAGGAAACTTCTTTATTCATTCCTAGCTCACTCTTTTGTACACTCCTCTACCTCACTCATTCATTCATCTCCTTCCTATCTATCTCTTACATTAATTTAGGTTTTATAATAACCCATAAACCTGTCATATCCGACTAATTTGGACCAGAGAACCTAATAAAAACAACACTATCTGCAAATATTGATCCTTGATAAGTTCCATGCAGAAATCAAGGAGAACAAGGCAAAATAGCCACTTATTACAAAATAAAAACTAACCCTATCTACTTGTCATTGTACCCTATCAATCTAGAAGGAATACATGGCATCCCAAATCATCAAGCAGAGTTGGATGCTCCTGCATCAATATGTGAGATACAAATTTTATTTCAATTAACTCAACTAAACTATAGGAAGAAAAGGGTATATGTGTGGCCAAGTCACTATAGTGAAGTGTTCATTCACCTAAATGTTTTAGAGGGTATACAATGTGTTCATTTGATGTGGAATAATGTTATATTATATAATGAAGATCATGATTAATAATAATAAATTTGGAGGATGCAACTTTTAGCTTTACAATTGAGAGAAAATGGTGTTCTTTTAAGTAAGTATGTGTTTTTCTTCCTATTAAAGATTTGATATGTATCATTGTAAAGTTAGTTATAATTAAAAAAATAAAAATATTAAATGATACATTGATAGGTCATATTGATGTTCATATTTACATTTTTTTTGTGATGTTTATATCTATATATTATAATGATAATACATGGTAATACTTGAGTTTTTGTTATGATGTTTGGTTAGACTTGTAAAAGGAATTCATTTATGTTTATATTTTGAATAATTAAGTTATATACAACATTATATGTTGAAGATTCAATTTCCTCATTAAAAATCATTATATATTATTTCTTAATGCTCAACATAAAGTTACAATAAAATAATATTATTATATAAGTATGATATTTTGAAAATTTTTACTACATTTTTAAGAAAATTGCAATAAATTATACTATCCATACAAATTGTATAAGAACTATATGAAAACCAAATAAAAAAATATTAATACATAAACATAATACTATCACAAACTATACAACAATTATAAACATGATAGTATGAAAAATGGTGCAACAATATTAAATGATAGAGTTGCTACAATTTCATCCATTATAAATACAAAATTCATAAAAACATTTAATTCAATGATATTTTTAATTCAATTATATCATGTAAAAATAAAGTTCTTAACCTATATTAAATTACTTTGAAACATTTTTTCATATTTTCAATGATCATAGCTCCAATCCATATTTACACATTTATAATGGCATAATAATCAATCATATTTTAAAATTAATTTTATAACCAATATAACAACCTATATATGAAACCATACTTCAAATTGTATACAAAATTTAGGTTGGAACTATTTAATATGGAAAATGGTACAAAGGTGTTGGAATAATCAAAACCCATTTCCATACTTAGGATATAAAATTTAATCACTTTGTTTAAATTCCTAGGTCCTACACTAGCTAGTTGGCATCCACTTGCATTTTTGTGGTCAAACTTGCCAAAAATGCCTCCAAGAGCACTTTCAAAAGATTATGGATAAGATTATGACAACCCATTAAATTTCCTAATTTAGCAAGTACACATTCCTTCCTTATCCATAGTTTCCTACATTTTCAGCAGTTTTAAGGCAAAAGGTAAAGCTAGTTTTAAGGCAAACTGCCTTGTTTTTATCACAACTCGCCCTCCTTATTTTCCTCACCTAAAAGCATAATTTATTCCAATTTCCATCACTTATCAACTGTAACAAATATTTCATCCAATTCGTGAGACTCTTGACAGATTAGGAAAGTGTTTTATGCACCTCTGGGTGATTTTGACTAGTTTAGTAAGCCTTCTTTTGTACTTATTTGAATGGCATATTTATGCATTTGAATCCTTGATTTATATACATGTTTGGACAACCTATTTCTATATAATTTCATTTTGTGTAAACTAATATAAAAACTGTTTATGTTATTCAACATATTCAGTCTCTTTTTTTAGTGTATCCTGCATACTTTTCAAGCAATTTTGTGAGTTTAATTGATCTAATCTTGGGCTTAATTTCCACATGGTATCAGAGCCTTGGTAGCTCGATTATTCTCATATTCTATTTCTTTTGTAGGGTTTACATCATTCACTGGGAGAACATTCTATATGTTCAAGGGCAGTTGCTGAAGAATGGATCAATCTCACCATATCATCTTCACTCCATTCAACTACTTCGAGTTGAAGGAACATATGGATATTATGATGAGGAGTAAAGGCCTCTACAGAGTGACCATGGAAACTGAATATAATCCTAATGCAACAATAGATAATATCAAATGGCATAATAGGAGAGATGGGGCGTATGGTCTTTTATGTCTCAGCATTTCTAGAGACCTTCTTTTCCATCTTGATGGATTGTTATAACTAGATGAAGTATGGGAGAAGATTCAAACTTTATTTGGAAAGATAGATGAAATAAGGGGTCATCAAGTGGAGAACAAGTTGATTTCACTGAGTCCAAGAAGCTTCGAATCCTTGCAAGTCTACTTCTCCAAATTCAAATCACTAGTTTTGCAGTTGAAACAATGTGGTATAGATAAGAAATATGAACAATTATTCTTGGCCATCCTTTCGAAGATTGGCCTTGACTACTCAGTATTTGTTTCGATCTTCCATGCTACCAAGTTGACATCTCGAACCTGGAAGATGCCTTCATTGGAATATTTCATGGAATCCTTGACTCAGGAGCAAGACAAATTGGTCATGATGGGCACCATCAAACCTTACAAATATCAAGCTTTAGTTGCTAGAGATTCCAAGTTGGATTCCAAAGGGAATAAGAAGGCTAAGAAGCCTCCAGATAAAAAAGGAGACAATTTCAAGTGTCATAAGGAGTCCCCAAACTCCAAGAAGAAGAATGCCCAGAAAAAGAAAAGTAAAGGTGAAATGAGCAAGTGCACATACTGTGGTAAGGTATTTCATCATGAGAGCTCTTGCACGAAGAAGCAAATCTATATGTTGAATCAACTCCCGAATAAACACAACATCTCACTTCCTAAAGGCGCACATAAGAAAGGAGGACCCAATTTCTAAGACAAGGAGAGAGTTCATTCCTTGGTTGCAAGCACTGTAAGCTCTCCTTCCTTTATCATTGATTCTAGAGATTCAAGACACATGGTTTCAACAAGGGAGTCCTTCTCACTTTTAATGAATATTTTTCTACTATCAACCTATAATTTAGTACCATTGATGTTTCTAAGGTGTGTTTAATAAACCTAGAAGTGACATTATGATAGTTGTTAGGACACAACTTTTGAAACTAGTTCACAAACTTGCAAAAGACCTAAATGACTCATCTAAACAATGAATGAGAATTTAATATATTGAGATACAACATGGAGGAACTAACCTTTTGTTCTATTGTCAAACAAGAACCCTTTGAAAAGTATGAACCTCAATCATCAATTTGTTGTCCCAAAACTAGTTATGATTTTGTGAAAGATCATTCTTCATGATAGGAGACGAGAAATAGGCATATGATATACCATTGGATAGCTACCAAAATACAATATCATAACTAGTTTTTTTTTTCATTTTAGTTTTGTCTTTGAATATGTTTTGAATCGTGTAGTAGTTACTGTAAACTTTGGCCTCATAGAGATGCACAATTTGCACAGTTCATAAATTGAGCATATGAACTCAAAATCGACCAGATGGGATCTCATTAGAAATATTATCATAAGCATTGTTGGGTACAAGAACAATATTTTGAAAGCATACCTAAGAACATATTTTATTTTTGTGCAAGGTCGAGCTCAAATGAATTTTGCGTGATCATATTGAACATACTCTTTGTTGAAATGGGAGGGTTTCATAACTTTAAATTAAGTTAGAAATGGCCTCCCAAAAAGCTAAAATTTATGGTGTTCAAAATGAGACAAATGTTTCTGAATTAACTCTTATTGTGTGCCAATGAGATCTTATTGGGTGCTATGACCTTACCTTATGTTATGAACATGGAAGGAGAGTCGTATAATGATAGGAAAAAACTATAAATCTAAAATCTCAACTACCAGTTAAATCCCAAGGTTAATGTATGAGCCTTGAGTGGCAAGAAATTGAAACATTAACCCAAGTGAACAATTGATGATGAATAATACTCCTGTAATGTCTAATATGACATTGTAAACCTAAAAAGGACCATCTCATTATTATATGTCTTTTAGTTTTTAACCTGACAAAAAAAAATGAAAATCATTGCTTAAATTTGAAAGACTACTCGAGACAACTCTCTAATTAACTTGAAAAATATGACACAAAAAATTTCATATTTAACCTAAAGCATATTTTTAAATTTAACTCTAAGCTCTATCAAAACCATGAGGGTTGTTGAAAACCACAACTTTAACTTTATGAACATTGGATTGCACCTACTTAGATCTTTGAAATGATTAATTTTAGAATGAGGTTGTATCAAAACTATTACCTCTTCGGTATTGCTAATTGTAATACTACACTTAACTTACTTAAAAACTATAAGTAGGTTTGATTTTATAAAAATCAAATATATTGTAATCTTAATGTCATTCCGTCATAAATTCTTATTTTTCGTAATACCAATTTTTTTTATTTGAGTAATAAAATAATAAGGATTGCTCAAATTGTAATTTTGATTACAAAATGTATTCAAAAACTTTCATTGTCTCTATAGCATTCTAATTATGCAATTCCAATAACATAATACTCTTATTTAAACAATTATTACCAATTTTTTTTGAAAAAACAATTTTGATTACAAAAATGTATTAAAGTCCTCAATTATCTTTATAGCACTCCAATTATACAATTTCAACAACCCAATACTACCATTTCAACAATTACTAATAGTTTTTGAAAAAAAAATCGCACTTGATGTGAATGATCTAGACTAACTTAGACACATTTTTAATGTGTCTAAGATATATCCATATGGCAAGGATTTCGTAATCAAATGGCCAAAGTTGATTGATCCACGCTCTCCTGCGAATATTCATTGCATTCATTGATCGGTGGGTTTTTTCATGCAGAGTCTGTCCTCTTCTACTGTTCAGGAGTCAGCACCACGTTCATTCAATGGATTCAAGCTACCACCCATGAAACTAATTCAAAGCGATATGGACGGATGAATGGATCCTTCAATCATTAAAATCAGAGCCAGTACTGTGGCGGAAGGAAACAAGTAGCCGTACAAGTCCGTGATAAGGGAAGGCTAAGCTATGGAATCTGTCATCTATGCAGACAGACAGCTAATTATATTTACACAGACAAGTTTATATAACTTTATGCAGCATTCGTCTAAACAGTGATGTATCAGCCCACCACCACTTTTGTGAGAAAGCATTAACTTCAAAAGCTCAAAAGCTCTGGTAAGTGTTAGTGAAAATTAAATAACAACTTTAATGGGACTCTAACTGCACAGTAAGTTATTGGATCTCAAATTCAAATCCAACTACTTATAAGTAAAATTCAACAAAATCCAACGACCTGCTGCACCACTGCGATCTCATTAAAATCTACATGTGGGATGGCACTTCGGCTGTTCAGTGCCCACCAACTTTATGCTTTGGCATTTCTATGTGAATAACGCTCCCCTTTTTCCTCCGTTTTATGGTTTTAGTAAGGACGTCGGTTAAACAAGAACTGGATTTTTTATGGGTTTTTGCAGGGGCCGTTACCGTTGGTAAAGGCAGAGCTGGATTTAGAAGTGAGTATTCAGAGCGAGTATATATATAAATCTTTATTGTTAATTATGTAGAAAGTATCGGCAAAAGTTGTTTGATATTTCACTTTCACGTGGGTTGGCAGAAGTCTGTATCTCACTTTCACTAGTGGGTAGTGGGCACCGAACTGGGAAAAGGAGTTGAAATGCATGCAAGGAGTGGGTTGGCAAAAGTTGTTGATACTTCACTTTCAAGTGGGTTGGCAGAAGCCTGTATTTCACTTTCATTTGTTCAAAGGAGTTCAAACGCAGGTCATAGCTCATCAAAATCTTTTGGAATTATCTTTTTTCTTTATTAGCAGTACATTAATATTTCCTGGAGGTTTCAGTTCTGACTCACATCTTGACATCGTTTTCTCGTTTTCTTTGACGAAATATTGTCACGAGTAAAAGTCAAACAGCCAGAGCCTCGAAACAAAAGGTTAGAAAGCGCAATAAGAGGAGAACATATAATGTTCACAAGTATAATGATATTTTGACAAACTAGGTCGAGGGAAAGAGATGAAAAAAAGGGCAAGGGTAATTGAACAAAGAAGAACTATAGCGATTAACAAATCCATGGTTTAAAGATGTGAAAAAAATAAAAGAAAATGAGGATGAAGAAGGTTAGCGAGAGAACTCAGAAGGTGTTGATATAGACAAATCTATAAAGTAAACTTTCACAGTCATGAAATGAAAAAAGCTTGAATCAAAGTCTCCCTATTCACATGAATTTTTCAACTTGTGCTGTTGGCGGAGATCTTGTAAGGTTACATAACTTTATGTAACTTTACTTTTTACTTTTAATGTTGGCCTTGCACATGGTTTTAAAACCATGTGCAAGGCCTCCTAAACAACCCATGGTTTTATTGTACATGGTTTATGAGGGCCTTGCAATTGGTTTTAAAACCATATGTAAGGCCTCCTGTACAAACCATGGTTTTATTGTACATGGTCTAGGAGGGCCTTGCAAATGGTTTTAAGACCATGTGCAATGCCTCCTAAACAACCCATGATTTTAGGAGGTCCTTGCACATGGTTTTAAAATCATGTATGGGGGAGATGTTGTAATGTTCGTTCCTAACAAAATAAAAAATATTATATGTCTGCCATAAATAATATGAAATATTAATAATAAAAATATTATATGTAGACCTTATATAAAAAGATGTGTATTTTGATTTGAATCAAATCAATGGTTATATATAGGACACACCAAAGCTAATACCTAAGAAGAGGTTTGCACCTCTAGAGATTTGATCCCTCTCGGCGCTCTATAGAGCTTAGGATTTGGATCTAGGCTGGTTAATTTTAATTTAATTTTTTCTTTAAGAAGCAATTTTTATGAGAATGAAGTTATTTGATGTCCTTAACAAGTTACCAAAAGTCCAAGCGTATTACACATCGATTACCAAAAGTATGAGCATACTACACATTGATATTGGGAAAGGTATCATTTTAGGTGGGATTTGTTGAGGCTTGGATTGATACGTTGTTGGTTCATCAACTTCCTTTAGGCTTAGACCTTTTAGGTTTTGGGTTTTATCATAGTTGGCTTTTTCTTTTGCAAGATAAATTCCTTATAGGAGTATTTGACGAGAAATCGATAACTTTTTCCCATACCGATACTAGTTCTTATGGATGAAGAGTAGGAACTAACATCTGCAAGTGTGGTAAGGTACTAACAAAAGCAATTTAAGGCTACCTACTATACACGTTAATATGTTTTGCAAACCAAGTTAGCAAAAACTTATCATTTCATATGTGAGAAATTGGTATCATAGAGAAAGTCAACTTTGTTTAGGTTTTCACAATGATAGGTATTTTAGTAGACTTTCTCTACAATCTAATAAGGGTCTTACCATATCTAAGGGAAAACTTGGGATGTTTGCATTTGGATCACAAGCCTACCTATCTTGAAGTTGTTCTAGACGATAATTATTCAAACTATCATTTGATTAAACATTGATGAGAAAGGAAATTGCGTCAAGATTTCTCTCTTTCATCCTTTAATTCACTTATCACTACATTGAAAAATTATAAATCATAATACCGTGATTTTGATCCTTGGAATGTATTGGATCAAATAATGTATAAATGGTGGCTACATGGTTATAATTATGGGAGATGAGTCATATGAACTTAAATGGTGACCTTGTATATAATGACATAATTGTGCTAATATGGGTTCCTAATGTAGAGCTCAAGGACAAGGCTCAACAAGTGAAACCATAGGCATGCAAATAATGTAGATATACTTCTATGAATTGTGTGATTGGATTTCCATAATGAAATCATGTCTATGTAATTTTAATGTTGGAATATTAATATATAATTGCTCAAGATAGTTGCAAAGAGTTGTTCTTATGACTTACCTTGCCAATCACAAAATATTCATGTAACCATTATTTTTATTATTCATTTAGCATAATAGTGATTTATTCTCACTCATGATTAAGTTATGAGTTAGTTGAGATTTCCTAGCCTAAACACCTATATTGATGTTGAACAACATTTGTATGGTATATAGATCCAATACATAGATCCACAACAAGAGAAAAGGATGTGTCGATTAGTCACATAAAATAGAGCTTATTGATATCCATTGGATTCCATTGACATTCTTTGGTCGATTTAAGAAAGAGGATCTCAACCATCAATCTAACATTTAATATATTAACCTGATTCTGAGAACCTTGGAGAATTCGATCCATGTATGTGTAACAATGCAGGTTTGGGACAATCTGGATAAGTAAACTTGAAATCTATATCCATTGATCTAACATTTAATAGATTAACATGATTTGCATAACCTTATAGAATTCGATCCACATATGTGTAATGACGTAGGATTTGAGACATAATGGCTAAGTAAACTTGAAATATAGAGCCATCGATCTAACATTTAATAGATTAACCTAATTCTAATAACCTTTCATAATTCGATCCACATATGTGTAATGGTGCAAGGTTTGCGACAATATGGATAAATAAACTTGAAACCTAGATCCATCGATCTAACATTTAATAGATTAGCATGATTCTCAAAACCTTGTAGGATTTGATCTATGTATGTGTAGTGACATAGGGTTTGGGAAAATATGGCTAAGTAAACTTCAAGCCTAGACCATTGACCTAACATTTAATAGATTAAATCGATTCTTAGAACCTTGCATAAATTGATCCACATATGTGTAACACCGCAGGGTTTGGGACAATGTGACTTAGTAAACTTGAAACCTAGATGGACATTGATTTAACATTTAATAGCTTAACCCGATTCTCGAAACCTTACATAATTCGATCCATGCATGGGGTCTTCACTCATTGAAACTATGCGATAGCACCTTCATTCATGGGATATTAAATAATACCCCTTATTTCATTAGATATTAATAAATACCCACAAAAATAGTTTTATTGATCCCCCCATCCAAATACATTTTTCCAATTAA
The DNA here is from genome assembly GCA_001517045.1 of Pseudotsuga menziesii. NCBI lineage: Eukaryota > Viridiplantae > Streptophyta > Pinopsida > Pinales > Pinaceae > Pseudotsuga > Pseudotsuga menziesii. The sequence goes on from LPNX011074687.1 coordinate 127,827, forward strand.
AAACCCCTTATTTTAGGGGATATTCCATAGTTTTACTAGATACCCATTTTTATACCCCCATATATATAAAACCCCATACCCTACTCCCCACCCCCTAATGCCTACAATTCATTGACCTTATTGTCATAATGAAAAAACATCCCTTTATGATTGAATTTGATAAGATATTGGTCAACAAGGTGAATCCCTTGTGGATCCACGTATGTGTTACACTGAAAAATTTGGGACAATATGTCTAATTAAACTAGAAACCTAGAGGTCTAGTGTTCATGACTTAGTGGACCTCGTTCATTCGGGGGAATCCATTTGCAACACTTAATCCATAGTGTGCTTCATGTCCGATGCTAAAAGTCAACATGCAACTAGATATGTGAAGTGTAGCATGAATATTTTATGGTTGTAAGTTCTTCAAATAAACATAACTTGATATTCATGATTGCCACTAAAGGAAAATTTTTGTCTTGTAACTAGGAAAAGTAACTTTTTGATAGAATTTTGCTTAGAAGTCATTTGAAAAGGAACTGCATATGAGAATATCAAATCCAACTGGAGGGAAAATGTGCATTTGCCACCAAGAGAGAATATTGAAGTACTATATTGCTATAGTGAACACATTTTTGTTCTTGGACTATGATCATCAGTAAGAAATCACATGATTTATAACCCTACATGGCCACGCACTCACTAAGTCCCTTCCACAGCATTGCTACACTCTTGTTGTAGGTTTGGAAACAATAATTTTTGCGGATACCATTTTGTTTTGGATATAGCCAAGCATGACAGAATCCATGCACTATTGTCAAGAGATTCCATGAACAATTAAAGTGGCCTCAATGAGGAGTAATCATGTACATGCACTAGTTGGTCCATGAGCTAGGCCTACAGATCACCTACTATGCTCAACACTATAAAAAATTCATTCGCTGAAAATAACGCCCCAAATTCACACATGTATCCTTAGAGACAAATGTCTTTATATTCAATACCGACAGTATCTAAATAAGCTGATAAAGGAAGGTCTTTATGGTTGGGCACTAATATCTCAATTAACTTTGGTGAAAGTTTGCTTTGTGAAAGAGTGGTGAAATTTTTCTTTGCAAAAGAGTTTTGGTGGAGAATTTTTGTGAAACTTTTGAGTATGAAACTTTTTATTCGTAAAAATAAAAGATTGGAGAATTTATGTGAGAAGAAAGTAAACACACTTGTGTAAAGGTGTGCAATATTCCAAGTTAATACATAACATTTATTGAATGGGATTCTTTTGTTGTGGCCATTGCAATTATACGGTTTGAAGAAAAAGGGGGTTGTAGTTGAAAGGAGATTTACATTTACTTGTAAAGAAAGCTAATTGTATAAATCATTAATGAAAAAATCATTTTTTATGAGTGTGTCTTAGAACACCTCAAATGGAATGAGGGGTCTAAGGATATTTTTTCGTTCATGTATAATGGTGAATGATTTATTGGCTATTTGATGATTATTTGGTGTCTAGTTTTGAAACATTGAAATCACTCTTGTAATATGTCCTTCAACCATACACAAAAAGGAGTCACAAATTTTAATAAGATTATTCAACAAAGCATCTAATTCACTGATCCCATCAACATTCAACAACAAATCTACAAGCACAAGGAAAATCAGTTAAAAAAATCAGAGAAGAAATTCAAATGTACTCATATATTTAGCCAAAATCAATTTTGAGTAATATACTTGCAATAATTATTTTTGTAAGTGTCAAATCAAGTTGAATTGCATTGTAATTGTCATGGGCATTCTCGATTGAACTTGAAAACCTCCAATTTATGAGTCCAAAAACCAATGAGTTTTATTGTCAAAAGGGTGGATTTGCGAGAAGCCCTTCTTTTGTTGAGTAAAATTTTAATCAGGACTTACTTGCACAATGAGGTCTCATTTAGTGTTTGAAATGACTCGAAGTCAAGAATTATTAGAGTTACTTAATACTCTAATACTTATTGGTGTTGATGACACAGTTGGAATTAACAAAGGAACTCTTCAATCTATTATAACTTGTAGGCAAGTTTTGAAGGACAAAGTAAAACTTATTTATCAAAGTCATTACTTCTTTATGATAAAATACAACTCATAATCAACAATTGCATCAACATTCTGAATTAGTTCTTGTTTAGAAAAACCCATTTGTTGAGGTTGATAATGATTCCAATCAATAAAAAACTCAACATCAATGCAATGAAACAACTTCTTGTCCAGTTTCAAATGAAGACAAAGTTATACATGAACCTACATTTCAAGAATGTTATCTTGATATCACTTAAAATTTGAAAAGTGCAACATCGTGTAGTAAATCAAATTCCAAAGTCTTTAAAGAGATATGTTCATAATAATATTTCCACTCCCATCGTTATAATTTGGGAAGAAATTAGCTAGCACATAACAAAACTTGGATATGATAAGGAAATTACCTTTCATATTCCCAATTTTTTTCTAGAACAATCAAGTCTCATAATGTTGGATTCCTTCAAGATAACACTTCTCTTATTCTAGTTTAGTATCAAAATGCTACATGCCAACAGTGTCATCAAGTTGATTATAGGGATGATCAATGTTTTGATCTCTAACCTTGTCAACATTGTGTCAAAAATAATTATTCATCGAAAACATGTTACATATAGAAGAAACGTGCAACACTAATAGTCCACAATGGGTGTAATAATCCTTGGAAATGGTATTCAACATCAAAGAAATTATATCATCTTACGACATGGATAACTCTTAAGTAAATACCTCTCACGAGAAGCAATTTTAATTTTAATTTATTTTTTTCTTTAAGAAGAAATTTTGATGAGCAGGAAGTTATTTGATGTGGCCTGAATGAGTTAACAAAAGTCCAAGCATACTACACATCAATTACAAAAAGTCCAAGCATACTACACATTGATATTGGGAGAGGTATCATATTAGGTAGGGTTTGTTGAGGCTTGGATTCATAAGTTGTTGGTTCATCAACTTACTTTAGTCTTAGACCTTTTAGCTTTCATCATAGTTGGGTTTTCCCTTTGCAAGATAAATTCCTTGTAGGAATATTTGATTAGAAATTCATAACTTTTTCCCATACCGATACTAGTCCCAAGGGATGAAGAGTAGGAACTAACATATGTAAGTGTGGTAAAGTACTAACAAAATAAATCTAAGGCTACCTACTATACATGTTAATATGTTTTGAAAACCAAGTTATCAAAAGTATCATTCATATGCGAGGAATTGGTATCATAGAGAAAGTTTGACTCCCTCTAGGTTATCACAATTAGTAGACTATATCTACAATCTAATAAGGGTATAACCATAGAAGGGAAACATTGGTATGTTTGTGTTTGAGTTCATGAGCTCAATCCCATAATAGCAGAATCCTAGCTATATTCAAGTCCTTCTAGACGATAATTATTCAAACTGTCATTTGATTAAACATTGGTGAGAAAGGATATTCTGTCAAGCTTTCTCTCTTTCCTCCTTTAATTCACTTATCTCTACATTGAAAAATTATAGAGCATAATACCATGATTTTGACCCTTGGAGTGTATTGGATCAAATAATCTAGAAATGATAGCTACATGGTTATAATTGTGGGAGATCATTCAAATGAACTTAAATGATGACCTTGCCTATATATGACATAAATATGCTAATATGGGTTCCTAATGTAGATCTCAAGGACAAGGCTCAACAAGTGAAACCATAGGCATGCAAATAATGTAGATATACCTCTATGAATTATGTGATTTGCTTCCCATAATGAAATCAAGTCTATGTAAATTTAATGTTGGAATATTAATATATAATTGCTCAAGATGGTTGCAAAGAGTTAGCTTATGACTTACCTTACCAATAACAAGTAATTCATGTAACTATTATTTGTATTATTCATTTAGGATAATAGTGATTTATTCTCAATCATGATTAAGTTATGAGTTAGTTGATATTTCTTAGACTAAACATCTATATTGATGTTGAACAACATTTGTATGGTATAAAGATACGATACATAGATCCACAACAAGAGAAATAGATGTGTTTATTAGTCACATAAAATAGAGCTTATTAATATGCATTGAACTCCATTGACATTCTTCAGTGGATTTAAAAACGTGGATCTCAACCATCGATCTAACATTTAATAGATTAATGTTATTCTCATAACCTTGTAGAATTTGATCCACATATGTGTGACAACACGGGGTTTGGGACAATATGGCTAAGTAAAATTGAAACCTATATCCAATGATCTACCATTTTATAGATTAACATGATTCTCAGAACCTTGTAGAATTCGATCGACATATGTGTAACAATGTAGGATTTGGGACAATATGGCTAAGTAAACTTGAAATCTAGATCCATTGATCTAACATTTAATAGATTAACCCAATTCTCGAAACCTTGCAGAATTCGATCCATGTATGTGTAATAGTGCAAGGTTTGGGACAATATGGATAAATAAACTTGAAACCTAGATCCATCAATCTAACATTTAATAGATTAACCCGATTCTCCAAACCTTGTAGAATTCCATCCACGTATGTGTAATGACGCAATGTTTGGTACAATATGGCCAAGTAAACTTGAAACCTAGATCATCGACCTAACATTTAATAGATTAAATTGATTCTTAGAACCTTGCATAATTTCATCCACGTATGTGTAACACCACATGGTTTGGGACAATGTGACTAAGTAAACTTGAAAGCTAGAGCCATCGATCTAACATTTAATAAATTAACCTGATTCTTAGAACCTTGCAGAATTTGATCCACGTATGTGTTATGCTGTAGGGTTTGGGGAAATATCTCTAAGTAAACTCGAAACCTATAGGTCTAGTATTCAATACTTAGTGGACCTCATCCATTCAGGGGAATCCATTTGTAACACTTAATCCATAGTTTTCCTCATATCAAATGCTCAAAGTCAATATGCAACTAGAGATGTGAAGAGAAGCATGCGTATTTTTTGGTTGTAAGTTCTTCAAATAAATAGAACTTGATATTCATGATTGTCACTAAAGGAAAAAAATGTCTTCTAAATAGGAAAAGTAACTTTTGGGTAGAATTTTCCTTGGAAGTCATTTGAAAAGGAATTGCGTATGAGAATATCAAATCCAACTAGAGGAAAAATGTGCATTTGACACCAAGAGAGAATATTGAAGTACTATGTTTTTATAATGAACATGTTGTTGTTCTTGGAAGATGATCATCAGTAGGAAATCACATGATTTGATGACCCTACATGGCCACACACTCACTAAGGGCCTTCCACATCATTGCTACACTCTTGTTGCAGGTTTCGAAACAATTATTTTTATAGATATCATTTTGTTTTGGATTTATCCAAGCATGACACAATCCATGCACTATTGTCAAGATATTCCTCAAACAATTGAAGCAACCTCATTGATAAGTAATCATGTACATGCATTAATTGGGCCATGAGATAGGCCTGCATATCACCTACTATGCTCAACACTAGAAAAAAATCATTCACTAAAAAATAAGGTCCCAACTAGTCAAGATGTAAACAATATATGTTCAATTAACGATATTTTTGTTTTGGAAATAGCAAGCTATCCCACATGTAGACTTAGAGACAAATGTGTTTATATTCAATACCAAAAATATCTAAATAAGTTGAGAAAGCAAGGTATTTATGGTTGGGCACTATGATCTAAATTAACTTTGGTGAAAGTTTGCTTTGCAAAAGAGTTTCGGTGGAGAGGTTTTGTGAAACTTCGGAGTATGAAACTTTTACTTTGTAAAAATAAAAACTTGGAGAATTTATGTGAGAAGAAAGTAAGCACACTTGTGTAAAGGTTTCCAATATTCCAAGTTAATACATAAAATATATTGAATGGTTTTCTTTGGTTGTGGCCATTTTCATTATATGATTTGAAGACAAAGGGGATTTTAGTTGAAAGGAGATTTACATTTACTTGTAAAGAGAGATAATTGTATAAAGCATTAATGAAAAAATAATTATTTTGTTTTGGTGATTGTATCTTTGACCACCTCAAATGGAATGAGGGGTATAAGGATATTTTTGCATTCATGTATAATGGTGAATGATTTATTAGCTACTTGATGATTACTTGGTGTCTAGTTTTGACACATTGAAATCACTCTTGTAATTTTTCCTTCAACCATACACAATAAGAACTAACAAGGAATAATAATATCATTCAACAAAGCATCTAATTAACTGATCACAATACCATTCAACAACAAATCTACTAGCACATGACAATTCAGTTAAAAAAATAAAGAATAAATTCACAAGTACTCATGTATTCAACTACAAATCAAATTTTGAGCAATACACTTGCAATAATTCCTTTTTTAAGGGTCAAATCAAGTTAAATTGCATTCAAATTGTCAGGTGCACTATCAATTGAACCTAAAAACCTCAAATTTATGAGTCCCAAAACCAATGAGTGAGTAAAATTTTAATCATGACCCACTTGCACAAGGAGGTCTCATTTAGTGTTTGAAATGAATCAAAGTCAAGAATTATTAGAGTTTCTGAATACTCTAATACGTATTGTTGTTGGTTATACAATTGGAACTAACAAAGGAACTCTTCAATCTATTATAACTTGTAGGCAATTTTTGCGGGAGAAAGTAGAACTTATTAATACAAAGCCATTACTCCTTTATGACAAACTCCAACTTAGAATCAACAATTGCATCAACATTTTGAATTATTTCTTGTTCATAACAAACTATTCTTGGAGTTTTATAATAATTCCAATCAATAAACAACTCAACATCAATGCAGTGAAACAACTTCATGTCCAGTTCCAAATGAAGACAAAGTTATACATGAACCTACATTTCAATAATTTTATCTTGATATAACGTAAAAATTTCAAATGTGCAACATCATGCAGTAAATCAAATTCCAAATACTTTAAATAAATATGCTCATAATAATATTTCCAATCCCATCATTAGACCTTGAGAATAAATTATCTAGCACATAACAAAACTTGGATATGATACCTTTCATATTCCCATTTTTTTCCAGAACAATCAAGTCTCGTAATCTTGGATTCCTTCAAGAAGATTCAACTTCTCTTATTCTAGTTAAGTATCAAAATGCTACATGCCAACATTGTCAGCAATGTTAGGATATTTAGACAGTTAGGAGTTAGTTAATATCAAATTGTGTAATATATCCATTAGGTAAAAGTGTGTTTCTTTAGTATGTATTAGTATGCATTTGTAAATTTTCTAATCCGATGGTCACGATATGTTCTAGACATAGAGTGATCCGATGGTTCAAATTCTCTTAGATCATACCTACCATTGATCCGTGGCTTAACACTCGATTGTTCTATGATCTCTATTTAAAGAGCATAGAGGGTCCTTGGCTAGTTGATCGATTATGAGAAGCTCATGTAACTTTCTTTCTTTTGCATAATAAATTGCTCCAAGTAGCTATTTGGCTGGGGCCATGGACTGTTTCCCTCTCCAGCGTTTTAACCATGTGAAAAAAATCGGTGTGTTGATCTGTGATCTATTTGTGTGAAGAGGTTTCTCAAGGTGTTCAATCTTTTAGGAGTACCCTGTGTACTTGAACATGGTATCGGAGCGTTTATGAAGATCCGCTTTCAGTTTTGATCAAGATATGGAACCGGTGTTACCGAAACTTTGAAAGGGTTTTTGGTTATGGATTTTTTGTTCTTTTGTGGCCTATGGGAGTTGTTCCACTGTGTCCAGAGTTTTGTTTCCATTGGGAAATAGTTTTCATTTCATCGAAAATTGTTTCCATTTGTTCCAAAAACACCCATTTCGGAAAATCTGAAGGTATAATGTTATAGTGACGGATTTGTTTTATCTCTCATATTTTATTAGTTTTATTATTAGATCTTTATTGTTTTAGTCTCGGACTATTGCCTTCCCTGGCTTTGTATGCTCTTTGCCATGCACCTTGCACGATCACGGCGAATCATAAACAGTAAGGGAAAGTTTTTTTCTTGTCTTCTCGGCTACGTATACTCTTTGTCATGCACCTTGTGCATTCACGGCAAATCAGAGACAATGAGAAAACTTGAAAAAGTAGACTTTTCGGGTAAGCTAACCAAGATCTAACCCCATTGTGTGGAGAAAAAAAATTGTTTTTGTTTTTTGTTTTTTTTGTGATTTGCAGGAAAATAAGGCAAGCACAGAGAATGAGAGAGAAGAGTTAAAAAAAAAAACCCCTTCCTCTTTCCATACTTTTACGCACCTTTTAAACTTAGCTCACTTGGTCCAAAGTTGCTTTACACCTTAATAAGTCTTGAGTTCAAGTCTTATTAAGCTACTTTTTAGTGCATGCAATTTCTATTTTCAAGTTACTTTATTGTAAAAGTGCATCTCACTTAAATAAAATAAAATAAAAAGTGAGTCACTTAAGTCTTTTAATTTATTGCCGCACTATTTAAAGTAACATTATTGTAAAAGTGAACCTCACCGATTCTACAAAAGTGATTCACTTCAAAGCAACTTTATTGTAAAGTGATTGTCAAAGGTTGATCTTGGGAAGAGGGGGGTTCTTTTTTTTAGTTGGTCAAGTTAATATCTGCCATGTCACTATTGGGGACATCTTCAACATTTTCTTTGATCAAGCATAACTTCATCATCCAGAATCAGTTTTCAGTGTCGTTTTTTTAAAACCGCATATTTTTTTTAGCTCTTTGCATTCAGACAGTTAGTTCATGTTCTTTCAGCCATTAATTTAAAGTATAGTCACCCCTCATGATATCATACTTACAAGTTCTAACTATTTCTCATGGAAATCTCGTATGGAGGATGTTCTGCGAAGTAGGGGACTTTTAGGATAACCTCAGGGAAAGAAACAGAACCCACTGATGATGATAAGAAAATTAAATGGGCAAATAGATGTGATGAAGCTCATGGATTGATTGGGATGTCAATCTCTACTGATTTGTGATTCCACATATCTGGAATTGATGAACCTAATATAGCTTGGAAAAAGTTGGAATCTGTGTTTGGTAAACATAATGAAATTCAGGGTCATCAACTTGAGAATGAGTTGATTTCCTTGAATCCAATTGATTTTTCATGCATTCAAGACTATTTATCTAAGTATAAAACTCTTAGACTCTTATGTACAAAATGCAAGATTAAGAAAGAAGACAAACAATGTATTTATCATATTCTTTCCAAACTTGGACTTGCATATTCTGTTTTGTATCTACATTCTACTCCATGAAAGAATCCTTAACTACAACTAGCTATCAAGAGCCTAGTCTTGAATCCTTTTGTGATTCCTTAATTAGAGAGCAAGATAAGCTCATTCATCTTGGAATAATTAACAATGCAGATACATCTGGGAAAGCCTTATTGTCCCAACAGAAAGAAAAGTCCAAGCCTCCCAAGAAACAAAATTTTCACAATAATAAGCCAAACAAAAAGGGTCCCAAACCCTCTTAGTTAGCTCCTCCTTTAAAAAATGACAAAGGATCCAAGCCAAAAGGAAAGAAGACTGAGCGTCATTGCAATTTTTGTGGGAAAGATAATCATGATGAATCTAAGTGTTTCAAGATGATGACATCCTTGGAAGCAACAATGAAGAAGCACCACATCAACCTAGATTCATCTTCAGAATCTAACTCTCATGGACATGCACTTTGTGCTTTTGGTTACTCTTATATTGCATCTGCTTCTTCTACTTCAAATGAATAACTCATTGATTCTGTAGCATCTTATCATATGGCTAAGGATCAAGCCATCTTTTCTACTATGCATGAATGTAACACAAAAAAATATTTGTTGGTGATGATAGATCTCTAAGTGTTATAGGATATGGAACAGTTCCAGTAGAAAATGGTCATTTCAGTGATGTACTATGTGTTCCAAAAATTTCCTGCAATTTGTTATCAGTCTATCAAATTACTCATTCAGGTGAAGGTAAAACTGTGACGTTTACACCTCACCAAGTTGTAATCAAGGATTTTAAAAATCCTCAAAATGTCCTTGCTACTAGAACTGTTGATGATATTACCAGGTTGTACAAATTTAACAACTTTGGGTCATCACCTTTTCCTTCAGTTTTTGTTTCTCATAGTGATAACTTGAGAAAACTTTGGCATGAACGATTTGGTCACTTAAATTATCACTCATTGCAACAACTATGTAAAGACAATATGGTGACTAGTCTTTCGATGGTATCTTGCAAGGATGGTGTTTGTTCCGGTTGTGTACTCGAAAAAAATCATTGGGACAGTTTTGACAAACGTGCCTCTTGGCACGCCTCGATTCCCTTGGAGCTTGTGCATAGTGACTTGTGTGGTCCTCTTCCATCTGCTTCCTTTTTTGGTTTCAAATATTTCTTAACTTTCATTGATGACTACTCCATATGCACTTGGGTTTACTTCCTAAAACTTAAGAGCGAGTATTTAACATGTTCTTAGCCTACAAGGCCCTTGTTGAAAAACAATCTGGTCATCAAATTATTAAGTTAAGATCTGACAATGGAGGAGAATATGTTAACAACAAGTTCACTACTTTCTGCACTGAACAAGGAATTCAACAATAGCACACTGTTCCATATACACCGCAACAAAATGGTGTAGCTGAACAGAAGAACCACACTCTAAAATAAATGGCTAATTTTATGATCCAATCTAAGGGACTAAGTCTTCAATATTGGGCTGAGGCCATAAATTGTGCAAATTACATAGTTAATCACACACTCGCTAAAGTTTTACAAGGTATAACACCGGAAGAAGCATTGAGTAAAATTAAACCAGATGTAAGTCACTTTCATGTGTTTGGTTGTGAAGCATGGGCTCACATTCCAGATGAAAAACGGAAAGCATTGCAGCCTAAAAGTGAAAAGTGCATATTTGTTGGATATTTAGAAGATGTAAAAGGTTATAGACTTCTTCAGCCACATTCTCATGATATAATCATTATAAGAGATGTTAAATTTGATGAAAATCTCTCGGCCTACGAGCCTAAAATAGCGGGTGTGCCATCTTTGGCCTGTGAGCCTGATTCAGCGATTGTGCCTTATTCTTCTTCTTCCAAATTCCTTGACAGGTTTCCAACTCCAGTTTCTGATGATGTCAGTGAGGATGAAAATCCACCTCTGCCTGCTCATGTTCCTCTAATTGCACCAGCACCAATGCTTCCTCGATGGGTCCGTTCAACATGTGAAGCAGCTGGTGATATTATCGATGATCCTAGAGATAAACGTCGAACATGTTCTCAGTTTCAGTAGGCCTCTTCTCTTTTGGCTCAATTTTTCGAGAATAATGATCCAAATTTTTTTGCAGAAGCTTCAGAAAATCTAGATTGGGATGCAGCTATGGATGAAGAATATCGTTCCTTAATGGCGAACGATACTTGGGATCTTGTTCCTCTTCCAAAAGGAAGAAAACTTGTCAGATGTAAATGGGTCTACAAAACTAAGTATGCATTAGATGGAAGTGTTGAAAGAATTAAGGTAAGGTTAGTTGCCAAAGGTTTTTCCCAAGCTGAAGGGATCGACTACAATGAAACCTTTACTCCTATCACAAAAATGAATTCCATCCGCCTTGTGCTTTCCCTTGCAGCCTTACATAACTAGGAAGTCCATCAAATGGATGTCAAGTCTACCTTTTTACATGGTGATTTACAGGAGGAAATTTACATGGAACAACCTCTTGGATATGTTCAGGATAACTCTAGCCTTGTCTGTCTCCTTAAGAAATCCTTATATGGCCTTAAGCAAGCTCCTAGAGCTTGGTATTCCAAAATGGATAACTTTCTCCTTGACACTGGTTTTTCTAGATGCCATTCTGACCCCAATGTCTATACCAAGAAAGTAGGAAACCATCTCATCATACTTTTTCTTTATGTTGATGATCTTATCCTTACTGCTGTGACCCTAACCTTATAACCCATGTGCAATCTAGTCTTAAGAAAAATTTTGAAATGTCAGACTTGGGACATTTGCATTATTTTCTTGGTCTCCAAGTATTGCAAACCAAAGAAGGAATCTTTCTTTCCCAGTCTAAGTATGCTTGTGACCTTCTTCGTCGCTTCCACATGGAAGATTGTAAACCAACCCCTTCTCCCTTCCAGTATGGAGTCAAATTTTCTGCCACTTGTACTTCCCCTGAAGTAGATACCATCTTGTATCGTCAGCTTGTTGGTAGTCTTTTATACTTGACTCATTCCCATCCTAACCTTTCCTTTACCGTTGGTTGTGTTGCTCGTTATATGCAAACTCCTCATGAAAGTCACTAGAAAGCAGCAAAACGAATATTTCGATATATTTGAGGTACAATTCAGTTTCAGATTCATTACAGTACAAGGGGGGAAACCTTTGTTGGTTGGTTTCACTGATTCAGATTGGGCCGGCGATCCTGATGATCGAAAGTCTACTGCAGGTTATATTTTCAGTCTGGGATCTAGACTAGTCACTTGGGCTTGTAAGAAACAAAAATCTCTTTCTCTTTCTTCAGCAGAAGTAGAATATCAAGCCATAGTTAATGTCAGTCAAGAAGCTTTATGGATTCGACATATCCTTTCAGATTTTGGATTCAAGCAGCAGCAACCTACTCCACTTTGGTGTGACAATCAAAGTGCCATCAAGCTTTCCAAATATCCAGTTCTACAGAAACACAACAAACACATTGAGCTACACATGCACTTCATCAAAAATCTTGTTCATGATCGTGTTCTTGAAATGCTCTATTTTCCTACAGATGATCAAGTTGCAGACATCTTCACCAATTCTCTTACAGAAGCGAAGTTTTCTAAACTTTGGTCTATGTTAGGAGTTCAGGAATGTGTCCTTAAGGGGGGGTAGGCTCTAATGCCTCCTTCCTTCTCCTAATAGTGTTACTTTTGCAAATCCTTCAATTCTATCCCACGTTGTTCTTAAGGGGGGATGTTAGGATATTTAGACACTTAGGAGTTAGTTAAGATCAACTTGTGTAATATATCCGTTAGGTAAAAGTGTGTTTCTTTAGTATGCATTAGTATGCATTTGTAAATATTCTAATCCGATAGTCACGATATGTTCTAGAGATAGAGTGATCTGACGGTTCAACTTATCTTAGATCATACCTACCATTGATCTGTGGCTTAATACCCGATTGGTCTATGATCTCTATTTAAAGAGCATAGAGGGTCCTTGGCTAGTTCATCGATTATGAGAAGCTCATGTAATTTTCTTTCTTTTGCATATTAAATTGCTCCAAGTAGCTATTTGGCTGGGGCCATGGACTGTTTCCCTCTCGAGGGTTTTAACCACGTGACAAACATCGATGTGTTGATCTGTGATCTATTTGTGTGAAGAGGTTTCTCAAGGTATTCGGTATTTTGGGAGTACCCTGTGTACCTGAACAATCGAGATCGTTATATGGATGATCAATATTTTGATCTCCATCCTTGTCAGCATTGTGTAAAAATGAATTGTTCATCAGAAACATGTTACACATAGAATGCAAGACTAAGAGTTCACTATGGGTGTATTAATCCTTGGAAATGGAATTAAAAATAAAAGAAATTATATCATCTTACCGCATAGATAACTCTTAGGTAAATACCTCTCACAACAAGTCAAGATCACCACATTGATGAATGGTTCTAGTGGTCATCCAAAACCACCAAATATAATGATGAATTTGTTCAGGGTAACCCACATGAAAACCCATGATTTCTTACCTTCCACTTGACAAGGGGAAATTATCAATGATGATAGTCATGCTTCAAGCTTCAAAGTCCTATCAACCAAAATTCAATTAGATAAATTCTCTACTCGACATTTATCTACAAATCAAATAAAGGAAGTTCAACAATGCATATAGGATCCTCTTCAAATCAAATTGAAACTGGTATGATCCGGCATGGAATTTGGGCTCCTCTCATTGCTCTTAATTATTCAATTCAAAAAAAATTGGGATATTGTTTGACACCTAATTATGTCAAAATTCAAAAATCGGTTAAGTAATTCACTGATAGTAGAGTGGTGATACTACACGATCACCAATTGATATAATAAACCAACTTATTCTAGCTAAATCACTTGGAAAAATATCAAACTATTAAGTAATCAATGAATGTTCATACATGGCAGTTTTTAGTTCCATAATTTTAGCTCTCTTCTTGTTGATTTCAGAAAAACCATCCAACATCTAGTTTTGATAGTTTTTCAGCCATAATTTTCATTGAAGCTCAAATCATGGCTTTCTAAAAAATATAGCATAACAACTTTTGTGTTAGTTTTTATTGCTTGGCCATCATAAATAGATACAATTGTGATTGGGGGGGGGGGGATGTTATCCTATGTATTACCTTACCAATGACAAATTATTCTTGTCACCATTGTTTATATTATTCATTTCGGATAATAGTAATGTATTCTCAATGATGACTTAGTGAGTTAGTTTCGATTGCCTAGCCTAATAATCATGATTGATTTCGAGTTCTAGAGAAAATTTCTTTATGATTTGGCATCACCCATTTCACTATAAAAATGCGGCATTGGTGTGAATATAAGGAAGAGACTTGGCTTGTTAGTATTTTTTTCATTTTTCTATTCTTATGTTAATTTTATAATGAAGAGATAAAGAAATGTTACGGTTTCACTAAAGGAGAGGAGGAAAGTGGAACTATGGGAAATGAACCCTCTATTTCCATCATCCAAGTGTCTTCCTAAGATCTCATTTTATTCTCCATCATGTACGTTAAATTAATCCATTCACTCAATTGACTTAGAAACCCAATTATTAAATGCATGTAGAAGGTGGTGGGAGTTTTCTCATATGGTTGTTAGAGCATGGGTTGAGTACAATCATTATGGGGAAGCATAAAAGTACTTCATACGCATGTCATAAGAAAATTAAGTTATTATCTCCCTCAACTCACTCATTTCATTCATTTTAGTCTCTTATGTTCATGATTTACACTTCTCATGTTGCATTCTCACTTGTGAATAGTGATTAACCAATATGGAAATGGACTAAAAATTAACATTGCGAAAGAGAAATTGTAAACCTTGGATGTGATATGTATGGCTATAATTGAGCATAAAAGATAGGAAAGATAAGAATCCTTCATACACTATGTAATTGACACTAATTAAATGCTTGCGATGAATTCTTCTATGATATTCCCATAAAGAATTCAACAACTTCACTAAAAGGAAAATGACCCGTAGCGGAGGTCATAGAGGAATCCCATAAAAAGAGGTCAAAAATTTGTTTATAGTTGTTGGCCTACTTTTCCTCACTTATGTGACCTAGGTTCAACAATAACACAAAACCAACAAAATACCCAAAGACATTGGCCCGATGGAGCAAGCTCAGCCAAGAACACCTACGAGGAAGGCACAGTCTCACCTGAGATATCTTAATGTGTAACTACTAGAACCATGTTTATGCAGTTAGCGAGGGATTACAATCCCTTGGCGCATGGCCAAGGCGCTCAACAGAGATTGAAGGATAGAGACTTTCTCTACTTGACATAGGCACAATAGTGCGGCACAACCATCGTGCGACATAACCTTGTCCTTAACAACTTAACAGCTGGTGTAATAGTGCGACACAACTGATTCCTTAATAGCAAATGTTGTGATGCGACTGTATTATAACCTTAATAGTATTTTAACATGAATCGATATCAAGCGCTCGACAATGCTTTAACCATTTACTCATTCACTACTCTCATCAATATTGCGACATTCATTCAAGCAATAACTAGAAATAATGAAAGATAATCAAGCATTCAACATTAATAGTTAAACATTCAACAAAACATTCAGTCATTCATTAACACAGGAAATAACATGGAAACCCAACTAGGAAAGACCACCAAGGTCCTCTTCATCTGGCATGAGAAATATATATAGCACCTTGCAGTGTGTGACCTACAAACTGTTTTAAGATATGTCTTTTAGCTTAGACTCTTCTTGTTCTCATGCTCTCTGGTTTATTCTTCTATCTACTCCCAGTGACCCGCACACATCCTGGATCATCTCTTCTACTTTACTATCTATGCACTCAGCCACAAATTAACTCCTACAAAACGGTCTATGCACACAACTGCAGATCCGTGGCTCAACAACCTTCTTCTATACAACTTCTCTCTGATCTGCCCTTACTATTCTTCTAACTGACTAGCTAACTTGAAACTATTTCTTGAAGCTAAACCTTATATAGAATGGGTTCCTCTTACTTATAGAAGTTACAAGACTGCGCAGGGTCGACTGAGTACAACTCAGTTATTACATTCATAAGTAGCTACAAAATATCTTCTATTACATTGATGAGGACCGATACCTAGCCTCCAAACTGTCCTTCATACATTTAACTCACGACATAGATAGCCGCAAAATTTTCCTTTAGTCTTCTGCTGACTTGAGCACCTGCAGTCCTTATTGACCTGCAGCTTTCCAACCTTTACTCTTCCACCTGCCTCTTTAGGTCTACTTTTTCCTTCGTCACGCCGATATGTATCGTAGCTTTTTTTCTTCTGCACTTGCTTTCCATCCTTTTACTGCTTTTATCCTATCGTGCACCCACTTTTCCTCTTGCGTTTGCGCTTCAGGTTCTTCCTTGTGCACTTTTCTTGTCCCAACATGCTGCTAACACTCACCTGTGGCTCGTCCCGAGCCACTAAGCAACATTTAAGCCTCTGGAAAAATTTAAGTCTCTTGCGTAGGTTGCACCACAAGACCAACCTTGTCCTGGGATTCTTTCAAAATTTGTTGCACCCAGGAAAATTCCTCTCTGGCCTCTTTAGCTTGCTTGGCCAAATGTTCCACATGGTCAGAACTGACATGTTCTGACAGTCCTTCTTCCAATGACTGAGTGATAAATTGGAGCTTCTATTGTACAAGATGAATAATCCCTGTAACTCATTCTACTTCCGATTGGTGCGTTGTAACATCATCGTTCCTACTTTTCTCCTTGTCGTACAGAGTCTTAACTCTTGCTATAGCTACTTCAACTTGGCTATTTTTTAAACCTTCTCTTTGAGCGACAACTTTTTCATGTTTTCCTTGACCGTTGCAATTTTCATCTCAGCCTGCCATGCATCTTCCTTAATATTTTCCACTACTTCATCTTCCAGAAGCAATTCCCACGTCATGAAAACGACTTCAACTGCCTTAGTACAGAGTTGTTCTCCTTGCCTTATCCTCTCAATAGCCTCGGATGTCATTTTTTAGTGCTCTTCAAGAACCTCAAGAGGTGTGCTTGGTATTTTTCGTTCCTTTAGTTCCTAGACCTATTTTCTTAGGTTAGTAGCAATCCAGGATAGGAGTTCTACTTTTGTAGTTGTATCTGCATCTTCTTGGCCTTCTTCCAGGGGGGACTCTACAACGTCATCTTTGATGGCTTAAGCTAGTGCAATCCTACTCTATTCATGTGCCTCAATCTCTTGGTCCTTTTCCCTAAGGAGGACCTTGCGCTCTTTTGCCTTCCTTGTCTTCTTCTTCTCCTAGTAAGCCAACGCATTTTCTCAGATCCAGAGCTTTGTCGCGGCGACATGATGAATGGCATATATGTTGGCCAATGCTATTTTGGAAAAATATAGCGTTAGCATCCCCATTGCCTTGATAATATCAACATACCCTTCTATACCTAATTCTAGTGCTTGCACCGTTAATCCAAGCTTGAGGGGTGGCAACAAAAGTTGCACGGCTAATGTATCCTTGAGATTAATGCCATATGTCTCGACTCTCAGCCTTGACATTGGTTTTTACTTCATTGATAGCCTCTGTGAGCTTGTTGACGTGTTCGACGAGTTTGTTTTCCACTTTCATATAATGTGAATTGAGACCCTCAAGGTTGGTCTTCGACACTTCTACGACAGTGTCTGCATGCAAGCCCATATCCTCCTTGTCTAAGTTGATTGTATGAGTCATTTTATCATATTTCTGCTTCTTGTGCGGGTGCGAGCACTCTTGTTCTTGTTCTCTCTGTTTGGTTTGCACATCCTCATCAATGGGTGTGTCTTCTCCATCATTGGGATTAGTGTTGTGCTCACTGTCATCATCTTCGTCGTCTTCCCCCTATGACTGATTACCTTTCCCATCGCCCCCAACATTTTTTAGGTCATCGTCGTGGCCATTTCCTTGGCCCTCGCCTTGGCCATTTCCCTAATTTCCTCCCTAATCCATTTGTGTTTCGACTGGGATGTGCCATTCCGTGGGCCACTCCTGGATGGTCATTCCACATCTTCATTAGTAAACATGAAAAGTGTCAGCAACGCTTGTTTTTATGGGTCCTGTCGTGGTTCCAAAATAATGTTGTGGACACCATCCTGGAAAATTATGAAAGAGGAATTGTATGCACTGTCACAGTTCTTATTCTGTTTTGTTGCTTTATTATGTCGTGCAATGCATCTCCATGTAGAAAGAACTCGATATTATTGTCCTTCTACTAGATCCTGTTGTCCTTATCCTCCTAGAGGTTTTGATACTTTGCACCATCGAAAAGCACTGGGACATCCAGTGGCTGGTAGTCAGGTGGGTTCGACCAAGCAACAAAAGAAATCAAAATCAAGAGCCAGGAATAGTGGAACTTGGCCTTACTGTCCTCCTATGCTTGCTCTGCATCCTCTAGCAGCTTATTCAAAAAGTATTGTTACTAGTTGAAGATCACGCCCGATGCGCACTGCTCTACAAGCTATACCGTTCCAGCGGTGCACTCAGCGGGCCACATCTTATGTAGTAGCTTGAAAGACATGCTTTTTTCAGTGAACCTCATCATGTTGTCAGCTATAGGGGAAATGAGGAATCCTCTACCTGCGTATTGGAGGTCATATTTCTACTTCATTTTTGTCGTATCTCTGTTTATGCATAGATACAATGCAGGGTCGTCTCCTTGACTTGAAAGGCCCATTATTCTTGAAATGAGCTCGACATGCACAACATAGGGTCGATCAAGAAATAAGTATCCTCCGTGAAAACAAACTAGGAGTTGTCACACATATGTGCTCCGACCAAAGTGCAGCATAAGTAGTAGGTTGAGTAGGCCCGCACTTTCAATACCTCATACCCACTCCATTGCGACCACCAACTGTGGCTTAGGAGGCATGGATGGAAGTGTGACCATTTATTTTTTCCTCTCTAATACCTCCTGCTTGCTTGTATCAGTATCCTCAAACTATAGCTTGGCCAGCTTCATAAGTATATTCATTAGCAGAGGCACACTAACAGGGACCTGCGGCATAGCCAAGGAGGTGCGTTCTTTTGCTGAAAGCTTCACTTCAGGAACTTCTTCTCTCCTTTGCTGAACGCAAGGTGGTAACAAGTTCTACTCTTCAATGGTGGTGCTCGCGTATCTACATGGTGGTGACTCTGTTGCTTCCTTGGTTGCCTCTTCCTCAGTGGTCTTACGCTTCTTGCTATATTTATCCTTAAGTATCCTTACCTTAGGCGCTGATGTGCCTGCAAGGTCTCTCTCTGATATAAATGGTCACGGAGCTGTGGCCGGTACGTCTACTGGTGGATTCTGCACTGGGGTTGCTACAGGGGCCGAACCAGAGGCCGAAACAAGGGTTGGACCGGTCATGGGAATTGGCTGTGGGTTTGGTCTCACCATTGTTTCTGGATATTTATCTCACTGATATACCTCTAGTAACATGATCTCTTCAACAATCGAGCATTACGAAGAGATGGTAAGTTTTGATTGCTCACTGGCGCTGGAAATCTCAATGACCATTAGCTTCGGCTCTCTTAATCGTAAAGTCTAGTTTGCTCTTCTTCGCTCTGTGCAAGCAAATTGAACCTTGAAAATGAAGCCTTATATTGATAGGGATACTTCTATCCTGCATGTGATCATTCAATGACATATCGACATCTTTTCGATCACATGGGCTTCTCATTCGACGCATTCCAACATTAACCCACATACTTAAGTTTTGATCTATACTTGTCAGGGAAGTTATGGCAGTTATGGTGGAGACGACTAATGGGACCAAAAAACATGCTGCCATTCTCCTTGTACTTTATCGAATTAATGTTGCTTTGCTGTCATAATTACCTATATGTTTTTCGGGTATCCGAGATTTAATGACGTCCATCTATCATTCCTTCTGTTAGCACTATGTTTAAATTTTTGAATTATAGACTTGAAAGGTTTGAAATGTGGTCTTAGATGAGAAATTCTATGGGAGCACCTTTTAGGTTATCTGGTTTGCAAGTTTCGCCATCAAGATCCATTAGATAGGGTGTGGATCCTGATCTATGGAGATAGATCATGCTACAGATTGAAACATGTAGCAGCGGGATAGGCATAAAATGTGTCAAGCTTCAACAGTCCAGATGCAAGGTGATGTAGATCGACGATAGAAATACATTCCGCTAGAGGGAGATGTGACGTAAGGTTCAGTATTTACATTTGCAAAGGTGGTTAAAGAAGAGAAGCGTTGGAAGGTCAAGAATAACACAGAGTCAGATCAACGGCCCTAAAAGATTCTGCTCGATGAACATGCACGAAGGGAAACGCTTTTCCAAATTGTGAAGTATGTTAAAGGGAGAAAGGGTCATACGGCTGAGATAAACGCGGAATATATATACAGTCGTAGTCAATTCCATGATTTGAACTAGCATGGGCGATGTCAATATCTCAATTCGTGAAATTTTGTAGAGGCTGCAGAGATCTATGGTCAAGAAAAGAGGTAAAGAGGATCAACGGGTGAGGAGCGTTCCACGATTAGAAGTTGCACAGGAGATCAAATAAGAAATGCTCAGTGATGTGTTAAGGTTCTCATGGTTGGACAGTCCAAGCTAGTGTGATCTCCCTGAGCACCGGCCTAGACAAGTTTTACCTTGTTGAGCAACACCCACAGAGAAGATGAGGTCTCACCCGAGATGTTCGAGGGAGAGTTGATGGAACCAAGTTTCCGCAGAATAGGAAGGGACAATGTGGAATCAATATTAACAACTTGGAACATCATTAACAGATCTGATTACTTAATCATTAACACAAGAATTTATCATTATTCTTCATCAGATCACATCATTCCATTATAAATGCAGCAAACATACTAATGACCAAACATATCCAGTAAAATAACATCATTTAAAGCAGGAAAACATTGCACCATAGATCCATGTCACACATTCACTTAACACTCATCATAGAGTCGCAGAAAATAATAAAATAGTGAAATAGAAGGATACAGTGATTTAGATCAGCTTCCTCCTTGTCATATTACTTTCACTCAAAAATCATAGTTAATGTTGAAATATTGTAACTTTGAAGAATATTCTATATGTATCTTTTGTGGTCCCCGATGGTCCTACCGGGCGAACCACTTGCATTACTTTGTACCCCGATGCTTCTAATCGAAAAAACTAATAAGAGTCATGAGGTAGTCCCCTCTAATTGTAAAGGTGGGTCATTAGCACCCTAGTGTGGTTACTTGAGCCTAAATGTGTAACTCGAGCCTACATGATTTAACTCAAGCCTACGTGTCGAATGAGTTAGTTAAAGTGAATGGATGAATATAAATAGAGGTGTGGTGCTCCTCATTTGAGACACCCACTCTCACTTGTGTAGTTCATTAGTGGAGAAGAGAAGTAGCTGGAGAAGGAGGAGGATCAGGCTTTGATCTCCTTGTTGGTTTTATCTTTTATCTTTTATCTTTTTGGGGAATCTATATTGAGGAAGCTTTTGCTGGGTTTTTTCCCTTTAGGGTTTTCCCAAGATAAATCTTTGTGTTCCTGTTGTATGGTTTGCTTGTCTATCTTTCAGTGATCCTGTTTATATGCTTTTGTTATGAAAGTGAAATGAAGTACTGATGTCTTAGCTAAGCATATGAAAATTTAACATGGTATCAGAGCCACCCTGAAATAAGACATTGTGCAGCTAAAGAATATATGGCTTCTAATTTTTTTGGGGTCTCTATCCATGATCGATCAGTAAAAGAAGGCTAGACTAACTCTCCATTGAAGGGCGCATCTTTCTGTCGAAGCGGAATTCGATTCCTAGCATTTTCAGTTTTGGTGTGGAAAATTAGGGCTTTCTACAGAAGAATAATTTTTTAGTGAGCCCAGAATATGATTTTCCTCCTCATCAAAATCGAATTTTAGAGACCTAGATCAATAAATTTGGTTGGGTGAAACTCTGGGAAAGTCAAACCCTAGTTTGACTGCGATCTGGAAAAACCCTAAATACTAAAACTGCTAAGTTTTGGTAAATTCACCCTATTCTGAGATTGGAGAAGGATCAAGAGTTGAAAATTGCATATTCCAAATATAAAATCCTTATTTACACTATCTCCAAAATTCAGCTTCAGATTCTCTATATTCTGGGAGATATTATCCCTCCAAGTTAGGGTTCCAGCCTCTTCCGGAATTCATCCCTAAATAGGACACCTGGGGAGAATTGATGTAGCATGGGATACAGAGGTATAAATTGAATTCCTGAAGCTTTTCTAGAAATAGCACGGCCTTTAATTTATTTGTTCCAAATTTCAGAACCTGAAGATGAACCAGTGACACGTGGCATGCCGTACAACTTCACTATTCTGAACAGTCCTGTAACAGGTCACCGTGGGAAAATGATCATAAATCCCAATTGGTGAAACAAATTCTGATGAAACCTATGCTTTTGGATTAGGAACATGTGAGGTTACCATAGTGAGAAATTTCAGTCATATAGGAGCAGAAACGTCAGAGATATCACAGAAACAGTAACAGGCATTTCTGTAGAAGAAATTGGAAAACTAGGGCTTCCTGTTCCGGGAGCTTCCCTCCACTATTTTCAGAAAAGGAGTACATTGGACAGCTCCATTTGAAGAGATATATATTTCTATACAATCAGATCTGAAATATTCCAAGTTTTTAAAATTAGGGTTTCTCTGACAAACCCTAGATCAGCCAGCTCCGGAAGCAGGACGGACACCTCAAATCGGTAAGATCTAATCTTTTGCTATTTGCATTTGAGGTTCTCATTTCAAAGTGATATATCACATCAGCTTGATGGTAAGCTTGGTAAAGTTGAAAAATTCCAATCATGGAAGTATTTGATCTCTCTGAAGAAAATGAATTGGACACCTACATGAGTAGAGAGGTTCTAGTTCCATACGAAGATGAGGCTCAAAGCCTTACACAAGAAGAACTTGATCAAGGCCAAGAACATCATTGTTGATTCAATCACAGGTCAACTTATACCACAAGTGTTTTCCCTAAAGACACCGAAGATGTTTGATTCCTTGATCAAGCTATTTGAAGATAAGAACTTAAATCAGAAGATGGCTTTGAGAAAACAGTTGAAGAATGAGAAGAAGAATATGGGAGCAATTGAAGATCAAGCTCTCACCATTCAAAGAAGATCCCTCAAGCGATGAGGAATATGAAAAACTCAATTCTTGAAGAACCTCTTATTCATCTTATCATTTGGATAAGAAATGATGATTTCATGAATGAAGAAGATTATAAAGCAGAATGATCAAGATGGAGTCTACCCACGAAACAAATAAAAGATAGTATTCAATTGCCATTTCATGATATTGTTTTGTTATACATTTGATTGTATTCAGTTGATGTGTTATGCATGATAGATTGTTTACATTAATACTACTAATATGCATGTGATGGGTAAGTAGCTCATGGCGCTATACAACTCTCCAGTGCTACTTATCAAACCTCTTTGCTGACATATTGGATTAGTGCACAATCTCAATGATGTCATAGTAGAGATGGAAGGCATATAGATAGTTTCTGTGAGATATGGATGAATGTTGTATTGGATAAATAGTTGCATGATGCATAAGAATTTGTCATTATGCATATGTTTTATGAAATATTTCTAACCATGCAACTGGTGCATTTGAATTGTAGGAAAGGTCCTGTACAACCTCCTACAAGAAAAGAAGGACGAGACTTGTTCCGAAGAACAAGTGATGACAATTCAATAAACATGAATCTGAAGCTCCCAGGGTCAGAGACACCATGACGGAATAAAGAGATTTAGAGAGCGGTAGATCCACCTCAAAGGATGAAGACCACCATGGGTATGAGAGATAACTCAAGATGAAGAAAAGAATGCTATGAAAGAAGCTATGATCAAAGAATAACAGTTGATCATTGGGAATGATGTATACGATATGATTTCAAGACATAAAGGGAAGTACGTAGTATTCTCCATATGGATCTATAAGAACAAGTGTACAAAGAAAGGTTCGTGATTTGCCTCAGAAAGAATAGACTATGAAATGACATAATCTATTGACCAGTATATATCAAGCATAGAACCACCTGTACAGAATGAAGAAGGAATATAATACTCCATTTCAGGGGGAGTGACTACAGAAGATATCTGAGTTCGACACGGTACAACATGATGGACAACTTCCTGATGGATCAAGACTTTACCAAGAGTAAATTGGGTTCCAACCTTCAATATTGAATGCAAAAAACTAGGATATGTTGATGACCTGACAAGATGAACTCATGAAAGATGTTATGATGAAAGAATACTAGAATGATGTTTGGGATATAATACTCAAACCAAAAAGCAAGAATGTGGTATCTTCCAAATGGATCAGTAAGATAAAGTATGCTACTAATAGAAGTAAGGAAAGACTTGTGGATTCTCTCAGAAAGAGGGAATTAATTATGAAGAGACACCTACTCCAAGAAGCAAGGTATACTTTCTTCAGAACTATCATGGTAGTTTATTCCATGATGAAGTAAAGACAAGCCTTGCTTAATGGTATGATTGAGGAACCGTTTTACATCGAATAGTGACGAGGATTTGAAGTTGAAGCTAGATGGATTCATGTATGCAAGTTGAAGAAGGCCCTCTATGGTCTTAAACAAGCTCCCAGAGCTTGGTATGGAAGAATAGATAGTTTCTTGTCGAGCATGGGATTTACCAAGAGTAAAGCTGATCCTAACCTTTATCTCAAGGTTGTAGAAGATGAACTTGTCATCTTGTTATTATATGTGGATGACTTATCCTTGACAGGAAATGAGAAACAGGTCATGGAAAGGAAGAAGAAACTAGCAGAAGAATTTGAGATGAAAGACCTTGGGTTAATGCATTATTTCCTAGGTCTGGAAGTATGACAAAGTTCAGAAGAAATATTTCTCAACCAGGGAAAGTATGCGGTAGAGATATTGAAGAGATTCAATATGTTGGAATGCAAAGTCATGGCCACACCCATGGACTCCAACCTGAAGTTGTTAGCTGATGACTCATCAGAGTTAGTGGATATGACTCATTACAGGCAGATCATTGGGTCATTGATGTACTTAACAAATACCAAACCAGACATTTGTTTTGCTTTGAACACCTTAAGTCAATATCTTGTTCAACTAAGACGGGTTCACCTAGTAACTGCAAAACATGTGATGAGATATCTGAAAGGGACTATAGACTTTGGTTTATATTATGATGGTAGCCATGAGTATAGATTGTATGGCTACATAGATGCAGATTGGGCTTGAAGTATCTCAGATAGGAAACGCACATTAGGTAGATGATTTTGTTTGGGGTCTGCTATGAGTTCATGGTTTAGCAAGAAACAGTCCAACGTTTCTCGTAGCATGGCTGAAGCAAGATACATATCAGATTGCTCTACTAAGTTGTGAAGCCATATGGCTTCGGAAGCTGATATCGGGTCTCTTTGAACTGAAGATATCAATGATGTTTTAGTATTTACATACTGTAGATGCAGATGATGGTGATTCTATATTTCTATACTGAATATACAGATGATGATGTTTCAATATTCCCATACTGAAGATATAGATGATGTTTTAGTATTTACATACTATAGATGCAGATGATGGGGATTCTGTATTTCTATATTGAATATAGAGATGATGATGCTTTCAGTATTTCTATACTGAAGATATAGATGATGATCCTTTCAGTATTCACATACTAGAGATATAGATGGTGATAGTTCAGTATTCACATACTGAAGATGTAGATGATGACGGTTTGGTTGCTGATGTGCTAAAGAAGCCTCTGTCTCGAGTAAAGTTCAAACACTTTTGAGACAAGCTTGGTGAGGTTCGGAAGAACCTTCCTCGAAAGGGGGAGTAGTGATGTTGCAGTGGTATTGTATCATCCTTGGGCATCTGCCCTAAAGTGATCCGGTGACCTCGGTCCTCGAGAATGAAGAGGGATTGTATCATCCTGGGATATCTGTCCAAAATAGATCTGGTGACTTCGGTCTTCGAGAAGGTGGTAGGATTGTATCATCCTTGGAATTCGGTTCAGAACGGATCCGGTGAACTTCGGTCATCGAGAATGTGGTAGCATTGTATCATCCTTGAACTTCAGTTCAGAACGGATTTGGTGACTTTGGTACTTGAGAACATGTGTTGATCCCATAATTCCTAGAGGAAGGATTGTCTGAGTTCCACATCTGTGCTAATCCCGTAATTCTGAAAGGAAAGATAGTTAGTAACTCCGTAAAGACCTAAATCCCGTAATTCCAAAAGGAAGGATCATTGAATTGATCCCATAATTCCAATAGGAAGGATTGTCTGAGTTCCACAGATGTATTGATACCGTAATTCCAATAGGAAGGATTGTCTGAGTTCCACATCTGTGTTGATCCCGTAATTCCAAAAGGAAGGATCGTTAGTAACTTCGTAAAGACCTAAACCCCATAATTCTGAAAGGAAGGATCATTGAATTGATCCCATAATTCCAATAGGAAGGATTGTCTGAGTTCCACAGATGTGTTGATCCCGTAATTCCAATAGGAAGGATTGTCTGATTTCCACAAATGTGTTGATATCGTAATTCCAAAAGGAAGGGTCGTTAGTAACTCCGTAAAGACCTAAATCCCATAATTCCGAAAGGAAGGATCGTTAGTAACTCCGTAAAGACCTAAATCCCATAATTTTGAAAGGAAGGATCATTGGTAACTCCGTAAAGACCTAAATCCCGTAATTCCGAAAGGAAGGATCATGTTGATGTTTTGATGATGTTGATGTTTTTATGATGATGATGATGTTCTCTGATCGAAAGATCAGAAGTTGCTGATGATGATGATGTTCTCTGATTGAAAGATCAGAATATGATGATGATGCTGTTACTAATGATGATGATGTTCTCTGATCGAAAGATCAAAATATGATGATGATGATGTTTCTCTGATCGAAAGATCAGAAGTTGCTGATGATGATGATGTTCTCAGATTGAAAGATTAGAATATGATGATGATGCTGTTGCTGACGATGATGATCTCTGATCGAAAGATCAGAATATGATGATGATGATGTTTCTCTGATCGAAAGATCAAAAGTTGGTGATGATGATGTTCTCTGATCGAAAGATCAGAATATGATGATGATGATGTTTTCTGATTGGAAGATCAGAAGTTGCTTATGATTATGATGTTCCTGATGATGATGATGTTTTCTAATCAAAATATCAGAATGCGATGATGATGATGATGTTTCTGATCGAAATATCAGAATGTGATGATGATGAGATCCTGATTATGATGATGACGTATTATCAAAGTATGATGATGATGACGTACTGATCGAAAGATCAGAATATGATGATGAGTTGATGCTAGAGTATGATGATGTTCGGTTGATGATGGTTCTGATCAAAAGATCAGAAGCTGATGATAATGATGAGTCTGATTGAAAGATCAGATTATGATGATGATGTTGCTGCTGATCGAAAGGCCAAAGTACTGAAGAAGATGTTGTTGATCTAAAGGTCAAAGTGTTGAAGATGATGCTGTTGATCGAAGTGGTCAAAGTACCGATGATGCTGAAGACTGAAGATTGAAGATGACGACTACATGATGTTGAAAAGATTCCAATGATTTATAGATGTGTTACCCTGCTGATGTTGATGATGTCCTCTATCTCTCTCCTACTATTGTTGTTGTTGATGTTGTTGTAGAATACCCTTCTCGTTAAGGGGGAGTGTTGAAATATTGTAACTTTGAAGAATATTCTATATGTATCTTTTTTGGTCCCCAATGGTCCTACTGGGAGAACCACTTGTATTAATTTGTACCTCGATGCTTCTAATCGGAAGAACTAATAAGATTCATGATGTATTCCCCTCTAATTGTAAAGGTGGGTCATTAGCACCCCAATGTGGTTACTTGAGCCTACATGTGTAACTCGAGCCAAATGATTTAACTCGAGCCTACGTGTCGAATGAGTTAGTTAAAGTGAACGGATGAATATAAATAGAGGTGTGGTGATCCTCATTTGAGACACACACTCTCACTTGTGTAGCGCATTAGTGGAGAAGAGAAGTAGCTGGACAAGGAGGAGGATCAGGCTTTGATCTCCTTGTTGGTTTTATCTTTTATCTTTTATCTTTTTGGGGCATCTATATTGAGGAATCTTTCGCTAGGTTTTTTCCCTTTAGGGTTTTCCCAGGATAAATCTTTGTGTTCCTATTGTATGGTTGTGCTTGTCTATCTTTCAATGATCCTGCTTATATGCTTTTGTTATGAAAATGAAATGAAGTACTGATTTCTTAGATAAGCATATGAAAATTTAATAGTTAACGCATCAACTGATCCCAATCAGATAGTGTGTATCCATATCTAGCTCAAGATGATGTTAGATCAGCCTCTCTAACACTTGCGCTCTACTTCTACTTATAGGCTTCTGCCTTTACATTCAAGGTCCACTTAGACAACTTCTAACTAATTCTTAAGTGATTTTACAAAAATATTACCAATATCCACAAAATATGGTCCAAAACAACGAAAGGTGACACAAAATATAAACGATATTCTAATTTTTGCTTTGCGTGCTAATATTCCTCTTGCGTGGTGTCTTTTGACCCCTTCCAATAGGCCCCCAACACAATCTTATGGCTCGCCCTCAAGCCACGTTAGTTGGACATAGTGTACTCATTGATATTTACTCTAAAGTATTCATAGTACTGAGTGATATCCTTCACTTGCGCTTGAATTCTCTCATCAATGTCCCTACTCCCTGTCAAATCCTGCTTCAATGGGTGCTCCACCATCTTTTCGGTAAATTATTTCTTACCTTCCTGCACATCCTGTAGCATGGCAACTTGCTTAACAGAAAATTGTGCTCCAATGTCTTGGAACTCATTGAGCTGATCATTTCTCTTCCATTGTCACTCCTGAGCATTTCCAACCTGCTCCTGCAACTCCCTCAATTCAGTAAACTATGTAATCTGGACGATTGGTAGCATTTCTCTCAATGCGGTCTTTCATGTCTCTAGTTTCTCTTCTGCTTCCTACAACTACTTGGTTAGTTTCTCTAATTGTGTGTCTTGGATGATGCTACCCCAAAAATTTTCCATTGCCTCAGTGACCTTATTAGCTTCCTGCTCCAGCTCTTCAAGTTGTGTCATCACTTCCTCTATGGCAGTCTTCCTCTCAGCAATTTTCTTAGGAGGTGTGTCTGGATATACCAGAGCATTCAAAATGTTGTTGTCCTTCTTAAACTACACATAATTTCCCCAAGTCACATTGATTTTGTGACTGCATCTAGTTCCGTGGTGTTTTCACAGAATGTGCTTATAGGCATTCGCAACTGCCTCATCCACTTGTATTCAACTATCGAAAACATGGGCCTTTTCAAAAATGAGATGATCTGTCTCCATCTTTAGCTCCATGATCACCTTAGCATTTTTTGTCTTCAACTCTTCTTATGCTTTCTTTAGTTCTTCTATCTCCTACGTTTTTTCTTCCATCAGCTTATCCTTAGCACACCATAACTCATCGACTTCTTTCTGCGTCACTTCCTCTTTCTCCTGCGATCATAGAAATTGATCGTTGATCTCTTTCTGCTTGTTCGCCAACTCCTGGTTGGAAACTTGCTGCAAGTGTACCAATGTCTATGTGGACAGCACATAGATATCCAATGATATATCCTGCAACATGTGCAGGGAGGTATTCAAATCATCTCATCCAGCGTCAATTGGAGTTGGGGGAATTTGAACATTCCTAGCCCAGGGCTCAGTGCTGATTGGTGTGAACTCCTGCACAGTCGCACTCTCTGGTGTCTTTTCAAAACAACATCATATACAAAATCCAGTTTGGTTCTTACCTCTACGAATCCATCTTGTTTTGAATTCTTCATTTCCTTTGTTGTCGCATCGGTTGCATCGTTAACAACCTTAATGAGCCGATTTAACTACGCTTCCATTGCTGACATGGTGCTACTACTCGTAGTAATTTCCATGTGCCTCTTTGTTCTTATTTCAGTGAGTATGTGCTGTTCTTTCCATTCGTTGGGTGTCTTGGTTGACGATTATTCATCATATTGTTGGCCATCTTTGTGCACAGAATCATCAGGTGCATCCACCGGGGTCCCATTGAAGCTTCTACTACACTGACTGGTTCTTTCCATTCCGCGGGCCAGTCATTAATCATTTCTTCAAGGTCCACATCATACACCTTGTACCTCATTAGAAACCATTGTTTGTCGGTGTCCCGTTGTGCTTGAACATGAATAGCATGGGGTCCAATTGAAAACCATGCAATCCTTTCATATTTTGTCGTGGCTTCCTCTGTCACTAATGGAATTTTTAACGTTGCCGCCTGCAGTGCTTCTGATTAGATCCAAAATTGGATCAAACAGTCTTCCAATCTCTCTATTTCTTTGACCCACCATAAATTCTAATATCTCATACCCTTGCATACCTCTATTGCTTTGACATCCATACCATGGTAATCATATGGCTATTATTAGCCAAAATGACACTTCTCCGTCCAAGTGCCGACATTCCTCATGTTGGTACACAAAAGGACAATTTGGATTGAAGTGGCCTAAACACTATAGACGGGCATGACCTTTGATGCATTTTCCTCATACCAACCTTACATATTTTTATTATGGATTTTGGGTTGCATACGTGGCTATGTGCATTGCAACCCGCGTGTCATACGTGAGTATTTGCATTGCAACCCGCGTATACTTGCATACGTGAGTTCCCTTTGAGCAACCTGCGTGTCATACACGAGTTGCATATAAATACCTTCCTTACCCTAATTTTACATTAAAAAATATAATTTGATATTAGATGAGATTAGTTGGGGCCAAATCCATAACTATCCCAACCATATCAACCATCCCAACCTTCAAAACCACTCTATTTCCCAAAGCATAAATAGAGGCCTTGGGATGGGGTCTAATTAATCAATTTTGGAGAGAAACGTTATGCTGGTGGTATATCTTAAGAGTCTTGGAGAAGCAAAACTCAGATTCCTTTGGTTGTAGAGGATTCCTTGTATCAGAAATTGGGTTGTACTCTTATCTTGTTCACCACTTGTTAATAAAGAGAAATCTTCTTCCAGTCTTGTGTTGAGTTTATTTCATGTATATTGTCTTAATGAATATGTGTGATTATGTTATATATATGCTTTTCATCTAACCTCTAATATACATATACATGAGATATTACTTGAAGTAGTTGCTCTTTGCAGGTGGAGAAGTACATCCCTAGAAGCTTTGGAGAGAAGTGGAGTGAGAGAAGGTTAAGCTTGGATCAACCGTCGTTAATCGGGTAAGTCAAGATTTTCTTCCTATTCTCTTTCCATTCCCTATAAAATATGATTGTGTGCAAGTTAGTAGTAATTTGGTATCCCTAGACCCTAGGTTACAAGGGTTCTTTATCCTAAACAGTAGAACTGTCGACTCCACTGGGGAGCCCAGCCTGCTATGGGTTTAACTTGTAGGTTCTTGACCAATATTTGCTCTAATTCTGAGTGTGGTTTCTTTATCCTGCCTTTGATTTGTAGTATAGTATGTCCATAAACCTTTTTATATTTTTTCTATGAAATTTTTTTGTTGTATACATGGGTTGTTGTTATACACAGTCGTGTATAGCAACTTGTATACGCAGGTTGCTCTATAGGACAGTCGCATATGGTACATGGGTTGCTCTATAGGATAGTAGCATATGGTACGCGAGTTGTTCTCTAAGAGAGTCGCGTATATCCTATAATAGCATAATTTTTTTGGTAGGGTTTGCTTGTCCCTGTCTTGGATAAATTTTTGTCTGCTAAGGGGTCTTCTATTGTTGGCATAATCATGTAAGTCCAAAGTCTTGTACGCCATACTTTTTTCTTGTTTTTAAGCCTTTGAGTTTGCTTTGTTGAATCTTCTAATGACTTGAAGTTGGCCCTCCCTCTTGGCTTGTGAGTTCAGTGATGTGTATCTGAGTCAGTGATCAAGGCTTTAGATACCTTATTCTTTGTACTGCTTTGTGTAGTGTCAGTTAGCCACTAGTTCTTTAGTAAATCTAGTGTATTTGTTTCATTAGTTTTCCAAGTTAGGGTTTTTACCAAGTTTCTTCCCTGTTTGTTTGAAGTTTGGTCATTATAGGTCCTTTATACTTCATTTTTCTTTTGATGTGTTGTAATAATTCAAACTTTCTCAAAAAGTTGCATTTAGATGCATAGTAGTTTTTGAAGAATTTGAAAAAGTGAAAAAAAACATTTCATGCTTTTGCATATAGTTGCACTTAGTTGTTTTCTTTTCAGTATTTTCAAATAAAATTTCAAAAATTATAAAAAGTCTTAGTTTTTTCAACGCTTAGTTTTAATTTCATTACCTTACATTTAGAAAAAGAAATAAATTTTGGTTTAAGTAGTTGTATTTTGCTTTGAAATTTTCTTTATAAATCATTTTACTTTTCTTATCGATTCTATAACATCACAGTCCTTCACGCCACTTACCTTCTAACTAAGAACAACCCTTAAAATAGACGATATAATTTAAAATATACTAGTAAGTTTTATTTTATAGGGTCATACACCAACTAGCTTAGGATAGACTTGTAGGATGGGGAGTTTAAACTCCCCACAAGTGCTTAAATTCAGACGTAATTGGCCAATCGATAAGTAAACCCTTTCTGTTATCACTCCAGGAAACTCCTCTAGGTTGCAGCTCGAGGATGCCTGGTAACTTAAATGTTTTTATGGTTTTTCTAAATGGATCAAGTCAGATGACCTAAAGGACCTCACATGCTCAAGACATGCATAAAACTCAATCAAAAGATAAGGCTTCTAACTACTAATGTTCAGAGGTTTGATAATAGGGTGAACAAATGGAGAACTTACTATGCTGGCATATTCATACATAAAGCAATTACATATAAATGGATAATCATAACAAGGAAAAGTACTTGCAATTCAACTCATCAACATATAGATAGGATGACAGCTATTAGATATTAGATAATATGAATAAACTTGAATTAGACATTCAAGCACAAGCACAGAATAGAAAAGATATGGAAGTTGAACATATAATAGCAAAAGAGCTTATATTAGATCATGAATAACATGAGAAGCTTGGTAATGATAATAGTCTTTAGGTCCCCAAAGTCGAACCCTTGCTTCAAAATAATTCTTAGGATTTATAGCCTTTACAAAACTATTCAAATCCTGAAAAGTTGGATCTAGATTACTAAAAATAGATAAAATAAATGTTTTTTGCAAAATTAGGTCAAAAACCGTAATTTAAGTAATAGTCTATCTAACTCTAACACTGGTCCACTTATTGAGCTCTTTGATGACTGTAGTGTGTACTAAAGTATAGCTGTAACCTATCATCTGATAGATAAGCCATTGTTGATAATAAAAAAAGGTAGGGTTTGTGACCCTTTTCTCCTTGATTGTATCCTCAAAACTGGAACAGACTTCCCCCAATGGTGCTTTTCAGCAAATTTCATCTTTATATTTCATCCCTGAGATATTTGTATTCACCAAAACTGGTTCTGTGTGTCAAAATATCATTCTACACCCCTTTTTTTCTTTCGGTGGCTAAGGAAGCAGAATCTTGGGTCTGTTAGTTGCCAAAAGCTCTACTTTCTTTGGCTAACGAACAGCTGGTGCGTTCACCTAAGCCACCGAAAGCTCTGTTTTCTGCAAAAAAAATCTATTAGCATTTAATCAACCTTTTACACTTCACACCTGATTCTCTAGTACTCCTTCACCCTACATGGGGTTTGGCAAAATAGCTACCTCATGAGCTGCCATAGGATCTTGCAAGCTTGTTGCTACCTCTGCTAGGGTTTCTAGTGCAAGATGAGATTGAGGGCTAGGGTTTGAGTTTTTTTCCTACAACCTCATCAGCCTAGTCATTCTGTAAAGTCTAGTGTTATCCCTCATTAGCCTCAGAATCCTTCTTTTTAGTAGGACATACATCTCTCTCATTTCTAGCAGAGAATTGTGTAACTTAGCATTATTCTTGGTTAATACTACATTATTTATTTTTACCTCTTTGTCTAAGATCTCCATTTAATGTATTTTCCCTAATAGCTGGTTTATTCTCTGAGACTTAGGTTTACTTCGAACTCTTCAACATCTGTAGGAAATATTCATAGACTGATAGATGAAGTCAAAAATGCCACTTGGAGGACTGACAGGTCATCTTTTTCCCTAAACATTTGGCCAAACTGCTGAAAACTGGGGCTCAAAGATGGATTTGGTCCTTCAAATATGTGACACCTGTGTATAAAATGAAATATATTTTTGTATATTGGTTTATTGTGAGAAAATAAATCTCTCATTTTTTTTAAAATTTGTTTTCGTTTTCCCGAGATATGTATTTCAAAAACATGTTTAAAATAGGGAAATTCTGAGATCCAAAAATTAGTGCTCAGAGATGGATTTGATTCTCCCAATATGAAACACCAGTAGAAAAAATAAGAGAGTTTATTAGTCTTTGACATGTTAGTGTTAGAATATAATCCGTCGAGATTATATATTGTAAATAAATCTGAATAGTAGGAAGCCGAAAAGGCTGGGCGGAAGGTGAAACACAACCGTCACATGTAATATATAAATGTATGCATTAGCCATGAATAAGATTGAATTGGGAGTTATACCTATCAATGGTATTAGAGCTTGTCTATTTGCCATAACTCCTGCCTACTGCATTTCATTCCTGGCATTCTACTTGCCAGTCCATTGCCAGTCTGGAAAGTCCCTCCGCCGAGGTCGAATATCAATATATTCTTCTTGCTCATGCTTCCCTCCCTATCCAAACCATAGGCATTGGCAGCCGCGGTGGGTTCATTGATGATTCTCAAGACATTAATCCCAGCTATAAATCTAGCACCCTTCGTTGCCTGTCTCTATGAGTCATTGAAATACGCAGGAACGGTAATTACTACGCTCTTCACCGTCTACCCCAAATACGCCTCTGCAATCTCCTTCATCTTGCCATTCTAACCCTAATTCTACATATGCTGCGTGGAGAGTTGTAAAATGATCTCATGAGAGGACCCAAGAACTGCAAAGTATTTGCATTAATTTTCTCTATATTTCACAGCGTCTGCAGGTCGCAAGTTCCAGTCTCATAGAGACCTCCTTAAAATCTAAAGGATATACATCAAAGTTGATTACATTGTTGGTACTGGTGCACTGTGTGAAGCGTGATGCTGAAAGGCTGCGTTCTATCTTGTAGACTCTTGCCGCGTTGAAGACTGAAGGAGATAAGAATCCTGCGCTGAAGACTGATATATTGTGTGTTGATATACTGCACCCATTACTCAGTCATGTGAAGGCTCTCTTGTGACATGTTGTTGATCGAATCTCCTCTATATACTGCAACGAGTTACCAACTTTAAAATCGACCTGTCGGAACAGCTATACGCGGTCCATCCATCATCAAGATCAAAATGGATTTGGTTTTGTTATTATTATAACATGATTGTTCGCTGCACCTGGAGGTTAATGTGAAGTTGAGATACGAGCTGTGGTGTTCTTGATTGTCGAGCCCCTTGTCCAGAGTGACTGATATATATCTTTTATATTGAATAATAATGTATGATGTATATCATGCTGACTAATATATTGTGATTGATATGCTGACTGATATTATGCTGAATATTGAAGAATAATGTATGTTGACTGAAATATCATACATTGAAGAATCTTGTGAAAGCTATATGTTTTTTTGTTGGTGTTGATTGCATTGAGACTGCTTGTGCAATTGGGAATATTGCCACTGAGCAATTTTTCTGTTGCTGTAAGTTCTTGAAGCTGCCTGCGTGGAGTCCTTTGGGTGTGTTGACCAGAGAAATCATTTCTCTAGGTGCTGCTATAGGCCTGCTACTTTGTATTTGAAGCTCGTATATTTTGTATATTGAAGAAGCTTGTGTATGCTCACCTGAAGCTTGCATTGTATTCACCTGGGCGGAGACTGTAGACCTGCAAGGTTATTGTCTTTTTCTATTTCTCTTTGTCATTATTGTAAATTACACTAACAGTTGTAAAAGATGCAATCTATAGCATCTATAGTTGGTGCCACTCTCACTGGCAAAGACACTTATTCAGAATGGTGGAGGAAGATCAAATTTGCCTCATCTACAATGACCTTTGGGATGGCATTTGCGAAGGTACCACAATAGAGACAGCAGCTGGAAAGACCATAACCAGAGACCCAGAACCTCCAGAATCCGAGAAAGAGAAGGCCATTTGGAGAACAAAAGACAAGAAAGCTTTAGCGGTAATCACTGCCACAGTCAGTGAGGAGGTGAGCCAGCACATATTGCCTGCAAAATCATGTTTTGAAGCACTAAAAACATTAAAAGATCTGTATGATTCACACTCTCAAATGGAAGTTATTCAACTAATGTTAAAACTATTCAGTCTTGAAGTAAAAGATAATGATCCCATGTTAGTTGCCTCTAAAATCAAAGCTATCATGCACAAGATTCAAGCCTCTGGTATGAAACCAAATCTTCCCCTTGCAGCATTTGTAAAATCTTTGTATCCTACTCACTCCAACTATCTTGAGTCATTGCAAGCTAGTGACAAGTTCAAATCACTAACATTTGATACCCTGGTAGAAAAGATAGCTGACAAAAGAAAGCATTTGGTAAGAATATAACCGAGCATACTGGAGAATCACTTTGCTTTGCTCAAAAAGCAAAGAACCACACCAAATACCAATCCAAAGATCATCCCAAAGGAGAAAGCAGCAAGAGAGGCAGAGGAAGAAGAAACTTCAGAGGCAGAGGGGGTAGAAACAACTTCAGCAAAAGATCAGATCTGTAGTGCAAGCGTTGTGGAAAGACTGGGCACACATTAGATCAGTGTTGGGCTTCATGGGACTCCATCAAAGACAAGCATAACCAGAAGAAAGATGACAATAAAAATCAAGATGCTAGTAAATCTTCTGATTCTGCTCATTGTATTGTTGCACATTGTAATATTGGAATTAATTAAATGACTTCACTTTCATCTTATAAAGATTGTTGGCTGCTTCATACTGGTGCAACATCACACATGACATTTAGAAAAGACTGTTTTGAAGAACTTAATGAAACAATAGATGGCATAGTTTACTTTGCAAATAAGTCAAGTATTAAACCAAAGGGAATGGACACCATTCAACTGAAGATGCTTGGATTCCCTGATTTCTTGTTGAAGAATGTTCTTTATCTTCCATAGTTGCAAAGAAGCCTGCTGTCCTTGGTGGAGATTCGACAGCAAGGCCATTCCATCCACATGTTTGATGGAATCATGGAAATAAGAAATTCCTCTGACAACCAAGTCATCATGACTGGATACGAAGATGGGAAGCTGCTGAAGCTAAAGGGTTCATCTACAAGAGTTCAGAACTATGCCTACCTCTCACAGCATGGAGAAGGTAATTTGTCATCTAGTTCATTGTGGCATGCAAGATTTGGTCATCTAAATTATAACAGTCTTCGCTTGTTGAGAAAGAATGGTGTATTTGGTTTGCCCACCATTCCCAAAGAGAAGAACAAACGTGATGCATGTATATTAGGGGAACATAGTAAGCTGCCATTCCATGAATCTAATTTCAGAGCAAGTAGGAAATTAGAATTAGTGCATTCTAATTTATGTGGCCCAATGCCAACACCTTCAGGAAATGGGAATAAGTATTTTATGACATTTGTTGATGACTACTCAAGAATGTGCTGGATTTACTGTTTAAAGACAAAATCAGAAGCATTTCAAACATTCAAAGACTTTCATGCATTGATAGAAAAACAAGCACAATCAAAAATTGGTACACTTCGTACTGATAATGGGAAATAATACACTTCAAATGCTTTTGAAGATTATCTTCACCAACATGGAATTGCACATCAGACTACTGTTCCCTACAATCCTCAACAAAACGGTGTAGCAGAAAGAATGAATAGAACCATAATGAATATGGTTCACTCAATGATGTTTTTCAAGAATGTAAAACTAATGTTTTGGGGTGATGCAGTAAAATGTGCAACCTATTTGAGAAATAGAAGTCCCTCAAATGCTCTGGATAACAAGACTCCACATGAAATGTGGTTTGGCCATCTCCCTTCAATCAGGCATCTTAGAGTTTTTGGTTCCGCCTGTTATGCCTTGATTCCAAAGGAGCAAAGAAACAAGCTTGGTGCTCGAAGCAGAAAATGAATTTTCCTGGGGTACGAAGAATACTCCAAGGCATACCATCTGTATGATGAGGTAAAAAAGAAGTTTGTTATTTCCAGAGATGTCATTTTTCTTGAGACTAATAAAAATGACCAGTCCATTGAGAGACAACTTGATCATTTGGAAAGTTATCCTCATCCAAAGACATATTCTGAAAATGAATATGAAATTCCAAACCTTGAAGAGGGGATTCCTATTATGGATCAACCTTTGGAATTTCCATATGAAGCACCAACTCCCCCGCATGAATAAGTTCCTGCTACTTCACTTGAACAAGAGGTTCAACTGGATGATGTGATTGAGAGAATTGAAAGACTCTCAATCAATGATGAAGCACCACCAGCTGATCAACCAGGACCATCATGGAAGATTCCTAAATGGGCCACAAAGACACTTGAAAGTGTCCATCCGGATGAAGTTGGAAAGACGGGAACGAGAAGTTTGAAAAGACATGAAGATGGAGGAGGAGCAGATAATTCAGGTGATGACATGGATGTATCATTTGATTGTGAATTTAATTTATCTGCTAACTTTGAACCAAATATTTGAAGAAGCTTCTACTCATGTTGAGTGGAAAGAAGCTATGTAGAATGAGTATGATGCACTCATGAAGAATGGAACTTGGAAGCTGGTTGACCCTCCAGTTGGAATCAAACCAATTGGCTGCAAGTGGGTGTACAAGAACAAATACAGATCAGATGGCTCACTTGACAACCACAAAGTGAGGCTTGTAGCAAAAATCTATGCATAGAAAGAAGGAATTGACTATGAAGAAACGTTCTCTCCTACAGCAAAATGGGCTACCATCAGTACCTTACTCTCTTTAGCTGCTCAGAAAGGGTGGAAAGTTCATCAGATGGATGTGAAGACTGCTTTCTTGAATGGAGACTTGAAAGAGAATGTCTTCATGTCTCAACCAGAAGGATTTGTTGTGAAAGGAAAAGAACAAAAGGTATGCAAGCTTGTTAAATCCTTGTATGGCCTAAAACAAGCGCCTCACGCATGGTATGAAAAGTTAACCGAGCATCTTTTGAAGTTAAATTTCAAACATTTTTATCTTGATGATGCAACACTATTTATAAAGAAAGTTGGAAGATCTGTTGTGTATATTGTGGTGTACATAGATGATCTTTTGATGACAGGGAACAATGAGAGCTATATAGCATCCATAAAGAAAGATT